>VWZP01010273.1:1756999-1784840 GCA_013396995.1 Dicaeum eximium
GGGGTCGGGGGAGGGGTGGGGGGGGCGGGGGAGGGCTGGGCAGGGCTGGGCAGGGCAGCTCCGGCTGCTGCGGGGGCAAAAGGACGAGCGGGGACTGGAGGGGTAACGGTTGAGGAAGAAAAATGTAAAATGAACCTTTTTACTCTTTATGATAAAAGTACCCTCAAGCAGATTTCCATACTAATTAAAAATATGCATATAAAAGGCTCCTAGGAGAACCAGCAATACCCTTTCTACAATAGGTACATCACATGCAAACAAAATATGTTGTTAAACTTGTTTTTTTTTTTTTTTTNCAGCACATCCACCACATCACCAAATTCAAAGCACAAGAAAAAAACATTTGTAGATGAGTGGGATGAAGATCTGAAGGTTGGACCCACGCAGTGTACCTCTTGCTTTGTGGTTTTCCTATCACCCTGCCTGTAAAAGGTGTCTGGCTGCCTCTCACTTCTCTCTTTTGGTGGAACCCAATGAAGAGTTCCTGCCTAGAAATAGCAGAATGGCTAAGACAGAGCTGGAGGCAGATGTGTTACCATAAAAAAACAAGTTAGTTGAGGGTGCCAAGAATAAAGTGAGTGACTTGATAATTGTCTCAAGGGAGTTAAGAGAAAATCACGGAGATAAACAGACATGGTTCAGGAGGAATAGGATATTGGGACCTGCTTACAGGTGAGTGATAGATGCAGAGGAATGTGGGGTAATGCTGGAAGACTTCTTGGGGTAGAAGAGATAAGAGGAAATCCACAGTTTCTGAAGGGAAAGAAAAATAGGTTGGGGCAACCCAGCTGCTGGAGTGAAGTAAATTGTTTTGGAGGGACAGCTGATGAGACATTGTAAGGCTTGTGAGAAGGGAGAAAATGAGGGTTGAACTGGAAAGAGGAAGTAGTAAATACAGGATATGCAGATGATAGCTCTGAAGGAGTGCCTGTGAGTCAAGTAAAATAATAGTGTACTGGAAGAATAACCAAAAGGACATCTAGTCCCTGGGTGAAGGAAGAGTTGGTGGGTAATGTGCTTTCAAGCCATGCGTCTGGCACCACTGTACTGGGTGCTGGAAGTCACGCTGCTCAAAAGTTGAAGAAATGGAGTCCATCTAGAGAGAGAAATGGAAAAGGGTCAGAGGGGACAGTGCAACAGAGCCTGACCACATTAAAACAGGGATATTAGGGACAAAATTCCTTGTGTGTGGTGAAGCTGGAAGGATGCAAACTATTCAAGAGGGACTGGTGGGAAAACCTAAGTGATGAGAGCTCGGAGGTTTAAAGATCAGAAAATAAACTGCCTATTGGGATCTGATCAGTTAGGGAACATTTTTGTGACCAGGGTGAAGTCTTGCATCACTTACATGAAGCCAAGCAAAGCAGTGAGGCTGAGAAAGCCAACAGGGACATGGAACATTGAATTACAGTCACTGTGCTGAGAAACGAGAGATTTCGGGGCAGCAGAAGAGAGCCTGAGGTGCAAAATTTTGGGAGGAAAACAATGGGGAGCAGCGTGTCTGCAGGTGGTTGAGCAGGGGGAGGAAAGAGAGGCAGTGCTGGGTGCAAGCTGCAGGGATTTGAGCTTGTTGACCCTTGCTGACAATGGATGGTGTGGGGTCAGAAATTGGCGGGTGCTGTGGCTGCGGCTGCTGCTGCTGGGGATGGGCACGGCCAAGGCAGCAGGGANGGACTACAACCAGATATCATTTACTCCTTTGCACGCACAGCCAGTAATAGTTTATGCTTGTATAGTTCCCATCTATTGTATGAAAGCTGGAGAGCTGATTAACACAATGTTCTGTACCAGAAAACTGCAGTACTTAGCCAGTCTATCAGTTCCCCAGAGTAATTTTATGGTATTTCTATTTTTTAAACCTTCTAGTAACAGTGAAAGTGGATTTGTTTTTCCATGCAAAGAAATTTTTTAAGAGCAAATCTGTAATGCCTACTCTGGCAAGCACATTTTCTGAGCTCAGTGGCAAATTGATCTTCAATCTGGCTGTTCTGAGGCAAGTAGCATGGCTAGAGAGAAAATCATGATTCAAACTCCCAAATTACAAAATTCGTCTTGCTTCTGCTGAAGATTTTAGAATTTAAAAACCTTTCACCAGATTATGCAGAATTCACTTTATAACATTGCATCTTAGGCAGACAACATATTTTGAGAGCTGACATACAGAACCCCGCTCTGCTCGCCACTATGAAATCAAGAGCTGTTCTATACATGTATTTCAGTGGAAAAAATGCTATCTACTTCTAAGCAGTCACAGATATTTGTGGTTGGCTGAGTCTCAGTCCAGCTCAGTTGCAGGCTACAATCCAGATTTGAGGCTTGGACTTAATTTATATTAGAACTGGAATTACACATTGTGCTCTCACTAATCTTTGCACAAGATGGATGGACTCTCAGGACCACCTTGTTCTTGCAAGTCTTCTGCTTAGAACCAACCTTCTCAGAAGACAAGAGTTGAATTTGAGTTTAGCTTTATCTGTACTAGGGCAAGATCTTATAATGCTAGAATTATAGAATAATTTGGGTTGGAAGAGATCTTCAAAGGACACTTAGTCCAGCCCCTTCAATGAATAGATACATCAACTTGATCAGGTTAGTCAGACCCTGTCCAACCTGAACTTGAACACCTGCAGGGATGAAGAATCTAAAATCTCTCTGGGTAACATGTTTCAGCGCTTTACCATCATCATCATCAAAAATTCTTCGTTATATCTAGTCTGCATATTATATCTATATCTATATGTAAAGATATATTTATGTACCCTCTTTTACTTTAAAATCATTACCCTTGTCCCATTGCAACAGGCCCTGCTAAAAATCTGTTCTCATCTTTCTCCCTTTAGGTACTGGGAGGTGCTTTAAGACCTTCCCAGAGCCTTTGCTTCTCCTGGCTGAACAACCTCCTCCTTTGACATGCAGTCAGGTCTGAAGGAGAGCACTGAAATTATTAAAGTCAGAAATTAAAAAATAATACTTGGTTTCACTAAGCTTACTGTGACCATTTTGAGTGGTAGGATAGCCATTTATCTGATCTCACACATTAGTCAGACACTGGTTAAAAATGTAGGGATGGGAAACTGAGTGTCTTGGCTACTTCTAAAGATTTTTTTCTTACTAAAGGACAGTACTGTCTCCAGACAAAACGTATCAGCAGCAAGCACCATTGATCACAGGAAAAGTCAGAATTTGATCTATTTTATCTATCTTATTATATCTCTCATTTATTTAATTATTAAAATTGAAAGTGGCTCCAGATCATGAAAAGTGTTTCCATACCTTCACCCATTGCTTGGGCTGGCAGTGGGGACACCAGACTGCTCAAAAGCAAAGAACTGCAGAGGACAAGAACAGGTCCAACACAACAAGGAGCAACTTCTCTGCTGTGTTTTGTTTAGGGCCATCCAAGGCTGCTAAAGATTTCCTATTTGCCACTTACACTTGCTTGAAGAAGAAATAAATTATCTCCTGCTAGACACTGGGTCTGTTTGAGCCAAGGTAAGAATTGCCATCACAGCATCTTTTGCAGAGATTCAGCAGACAGCCGGTGTGAGCCTGCCCTCCCAGCTGGCAGCAGCTCGGACCAGCCTCACTCCTCTCTGCAAGCTCACTTCCAGGCTGGGAAGGAGCTGAGAGCTGCCTCAGGAGCCCAACCTGAGAGCCTGCCACCAGGCACATCTCCTGTGATCCTCCAGCCCGGCATTCCCTCCCAGCATGGCCACGAGGATGCCGGGAGAGCAGCCAGAGCTGGGGAGTGCCTGCCACCCGCCTGGGCTGAGGTGTAAGCCCAGCACATCCAGGGGAAAGGTGAGGTGTTTCTTCACCAGAGGCCTCTCTCAGGAGCGAAGGCGATGGCGTGTTGGAACACCGTCACTCCTCAACACAAACAAGTGAGGGCAGCTCAGCCAATCTCAATAAACAAGTAGAATCACAGAGGGAGGGAAAAAAATGCACCTTTTGGATTTGCTGCTATTCTTCATGTGTACATTTGACACTTAGATGTTATTACAATGGATGCCATGGTTCAGTTATTGATTGAATCCAAGTTACTGAGCCCATTTCTTGTTCTTCACTGATGTCACTTTATTAATAGGTTGAATATAATTTCATTTGTTTGTGGTTAAGTAAATCATCAGTGAAATCTTTATTTTCTTGCAGAGCTAAACCCACTAAAAACATGAACAAGGCAGAGCATCGATGAATATAAGCTTGAGGGATCACACTGTGTATGAGCCTGAAATTCCAGACTGTGAATCAGTCTGTGGACTCTGTGGCAGAGCCTTTAGTGATCCTTTGCACAAAAGTAAGCCTAGTTGAAACTTCATTCTCATCAATGCGTTAGTCAATGTTTTGGGTGTTAGCATCTTGCTGATGGCTTTATTTGTTAAGGAACAGTAAATAAAATGGTAGTGTATAGCTCCTTTGGTGTGCAGATCTCTCACTCGTGATGCTGCATCTCTGAGGGGAGAAGCAGGGGAGAGATGGGTTTATAACTCCAGAGTTGTACCAAGGAATTGCCACTGTTAAAATGAAGTTCACTCCATCCCTGCGCTACTCACAGTGGTGCTATCAGGAACTCTGCAAGCTTCTGGACTTCTGCAGCCTTTAGAGGTGCTGGTGGATATTCTGAGGGAATTTATTTCTAGTGAGCAGTCTAATGTGTCCCATGCCCTGGGTTAGCATCCCTTGAGTGTTGTATGGGATAAGCCAACACAGGGAATCCATGCCTGTTTAGTCCTAGAGCTCTGTTCCTTCTATATGATAACTGGAAATGGAGGCAAGGGGGTTGTATTGTCTCAGTTCTGATGAAATCCCTCCCTTACCACCTGTAGAGTCCCACCCCTGTACCACCTACGTGAAGTAGCATATGCAAGGAAGGAAAGAAGATAAATGATGTTCCAGAGAAGGTGAGAGGAATACTCAAAGCCTCATTAAAAACATATTCCTGGGAAACTGATTTCCAGAAACTAAATTTTCTATTGATTTAATTCAGTTTAGTGAAGAAGGAAAAGGTGGGACTATGGCAGTCAGTCAAAAAGATCTTTCAGCCCTATCATATTTTGGTGACATTCTTCCAGAGACCTGTGTCTCCAAGATCCTTTTCACCTTGTGAGTAAGACTCTGAGGGAATATCCAAGCTAAATGTCTGCATTTCTAACCTAAAGAAAAATACCATCCTCAGTCATGAAAATTCATGTGTCAGTCAGAATCCACGGACATCCCTGGGATATCAGATCATGGGCTGACACAACTTCTTTTAGCCTAATGAGTCTGCATTCTTCATTAAAACAAATTAGCAAGTTCCACTGGAGTCAAGGTAGTGGTACTGTTTCAGAGGGCTTCACAGCAGAGCTTCAAGCCATGTCACTAATATCAGGAATAAGTTGCTTTATCCCCTCTGAAACAAAACCTAGAAGTGCTATGGCAGTTAATGCTTATCCAAAACCTTAAATAATGCATATACCATTTATAAGACTTTTATAAAAGCCCATATTCCAGGCAGTACAGGTATATACAAATATCAAAAATAAAGCCCATGTAAAACATGCCTTAGCTCCCTGCAGCCACAGAAAAGAAGCTCACATCTTATGACTACATGCAACTCTGCGCACATTTGACACAATTATCATGATTTTGTGCATATATGTGTGCACAAAACCTGCAGTATCCCTTTTTTTAAAAGTATTTGTAAATAAAAATATTTATTATATTTTTAAAATTTTAGAATGTTTATTTAAATATTTATTTTTACAATTAACAAGCCATAGGAGTATTAGAATGGTTTCTTCTTCATAAAATATATTGCATGTACTTTGCCACATTGTCACTCAGATGATAAACCCACAAAACACAGTGGGCCAGAAACAGCTTGTCAGAGCTTCCCCTGCTCACAGCTTCAGACTTTAAGGCAATGGAATTGCACTGATGTTTCTAGCAAAGTGCTTATCTTTGCTGCACTGTAAGAGAGGGGGATAAATAATACTTTTTTTCCTGGTAGTCTGAAGATAAGCAAGTTAATTTAAACTACTGAATATAATGTTTCTTGCTATAAGTTCTCAAGCACAAGGGCAATCCAAGTTTTGCTGTGATGTGTGTTTTACTTATTTGAAGGACAAAGGAAGTACTTAGGGTCATTTGTTAATCCACAAACTTTTCAAAAATTATTTTAGTTTCATAAAAGAAAACACAGATCCCAGTTCTGAGTCTTCCTATGTACAAAAAGAAGGACAAAGTGTGACAGAAGAGACAGAGAAGGCTAGGCTAGGGCAATCTTGTCTGGCTAGTTTAACAGGGTTAAAAAACCATCCTAGTGTAAATAAATGGGAGCACTATAGCACGTGGCTTCACAAAGCACAGCCTGCAATTTACTGGACCCCAGACAAAATACACTGCCATGAAATGCTGCCCTTGCCACTGAGACCTACTCCTATGTGTCCCCATGCATCTGGTACCTACAGCCATGGTGTAGATGACAGAAGGACCTGCTCCCCAGAGGTACCACTGCTCCCTGCAGTGCCCTCCCCTCCAGCTCAGGCATAGACGGGAAGACAGAGCACCTTAAATTCATCTACACATCAGAAAACTGATATACAATTCAAATAAAAATATAAGAACAGTGTTATTATTTCAGATTTTTGGGGCTTATGTAGCCCAGTAACCTGTCTGCAGCAGTGACGAAAAACTGACCCCTGAAGAATAGTAACAATAGGATGAACATAATTGATCTTTTCTGCAAGTCATCTCCCAGCCTCCAACTGTTTTCAGCTCAGGGGACTCCTCCAGCCCAATATAGATTGCCCAGTGGTGGACCTCTCTTCCAAGTACTTGCCCAGTCTTCTCTTGAGGGTCTGAAATAAAATGCCGCTACTGTCATACCCTTTGGTAAAGATCCAATCATATTGCAAGATTTCACAATGCAGTATTTGCTGCATGAAGAAATATCTCCTTTTATTCTGAAAATGCTTCCTAAATCTTTGTCTAACAGTCACTGTCTCTTGCATTGGGAGAGCTGTGAACAGCTCACCCCAAACCACCCACTTCACACCACCCTGGATTTTATAGACCTGAATCAAAGAAACCCCCGTGGTGGTCTCTGCCTGAGCCTGAGCCTACTCAGCCAGAGGCTGACTGTCACATGTGTTTTGGCTGGGTTTTTTCCAAAGGATTAGGGAATTTACTAAAATGTTCTTGTTGCCCAGGGTCTCAGCACATCCTGTGGCAAAACTTCAGTCCTCACCCACTGGCTGGACATTGAGCACGCCGAGCACAGCAGCCATGCAAAGCTTGGCGTGGGCCACTGGTCCCAAATATTTAATTGCCAGAGCATGAGTGTTGAATTGCTCTCTTCATGGTACTCTGCAAAGTACCAAAGATTTTGCTTTACGTGGTGTATTGAGTTTCAGATATTAAAGCTAAGATCCCCTCATTATTTAGGGACACTCTGTAGCTTTTCACTGTATTACCTGACATGATGTTTCCCTTCCATCACATCATTCTGCCATGTTTTAATTTGCCTTATGGCTTGCTTTCAGTTACTTGTAAGTAAGCCAGAAAACAGAACTTTTAATGGTCATCAGCACTGCAAGCACTCATGTATTTATTGCTTCCTGCAAATATCTGCATGTGATGCTACTGAGTAAGTTTTTCAGTTGCCCTCTGAAAGACAAAAATTCAGTATGAGCTCAGTCAGCAGACTTTTTAAAAAGCTGGCTTCCTAAGGAATGATTTCTGATGCTCCATGTTTTTCCTATTTTAACTTCTCTCAGTAAGTAGGCTGGAATGGAAATCCTGCCTGATCAAGCAGATCTTTTTCAGGCAACATACCTTCAATTGGTTTTACATCCATTCATCAGAATAATTAGGTTTTTTAAAACTGATTTTGTGTCTAGCTAGAGCACAAGCAAATACGTTTAAACCAGGTACCCTGTGTTTACATGTGCACCATATGGGCTACCACGTTTACCTCCCATACTGGGACAGGAGGGCATTTTTATTTATTTACAGCAGGGGCAGCTCATCATAACCACATCTGTAAAAATCATCTTGGCCAGTCGTATTCCTCACAGGTCTGTGAAGCATCACAAAAGCATATCCTGCCGTGCTCACTATGCAGACCTTCCAGGCATCTTCTCCCCTGCTGAGGCAGGGCCACCCAGCCCTGAGAGTAAGTAATGGCATCCTGAAGAAGAGCAGCTGGAGCCAGGAATGAATATGTGGAGAATCGTGGGACAAATGTATCAAATACCTCAGGTTAATTGACAATCAATTAAAGCTATTGCCTAGAAAAGCTCTCATGATATTGCAAGCTCAGGGCTGAAAGTGGTAGATATAAAGGGCTTACATCTCTGCATCTTTAAATAGAAGATGCTGATATTTTTTGTCACTTATTTACTTATGTTTACTATGTTTAGTGATTTTACAAAGCAAATTTAAGATGATAGTATAGACCAGAAATAACTCCATGGCAGCACGTTCAATGGGGGTGACTTGATCAGCATCACTTCTACTGACACAGGGGTTTCAAAACCACCACAGTGGCAGCAGACACAGCAGAGGAAGATAATACTGCTGTAAAAGTGCAATGAAGCGATACCTCTGTGAGTCACCACTCATGACAAGGCTGCTCTGGTTTCCCCAGGGACCTGCTGGAGGAGCACTGCTAAATACTTCACAGAGCCCCCCAGGATCCCTCTGAGGGAGACTGCTGGAGAAACAGCTTGGACCTGAGAATCACTTATGGATGGGCTCATGGATGGGCTTTGCACAGCCAGGGCCCTGGTTCTGTGGCAGAGCTAGTCTCAAGTTAGTGATTGCATGTTTAGCATATTATGCAAGCATTTATTCCTGCTTTTTCACAAGTACCCATTCTTCAGTGAGAAAAGGAGTGGCTTGGTGATAGCCACTCCTTTTCTCACTGATTTCACGCGCCACAGGAGCACGGGTCTCACTGACATCAGCACTCTCCCCCCAGCCTGCCTGCCCTGCAGCAGTGACCCTGTGCTGGACCTGGGTTAGGACCCATATGCTGCTCAAGCCATGTTTCTCCTGGATTCAAATTACTAAATCAAAAGTTTAGCAGCTTCTATCCTCAGTCAGTCTGTTTATGCATTTATTTTTTTCAGTAACCTGCCAGGTTTTAACAATCCCATGAGAAGATCCTTGCCTTTCTTCAGAGCTGGCTTGACTTGTGCAAGCCCAAACTAAGGGGCTGCTTTGGAGAGAGACGAGGGGTTAGTGAAGGATCATGAAATGCTGTTTGGAGCCAGCAAATTGCCATTAAAGAATGCTGCCCACTTATGCAGAAAAACTGGGTGCCAGCCACTCACCAACCCTGTTATTCAAGTTCTGCAGCCTGAAGCAAAAGGCTCCTAGAATTAGCTCTCCCAATCTGGTGGTGCGACACCTCTGATGTCTGAAATGGGTTTGCCTTGGGGTTGTTAAATACCTGCTCCATGTGATTGGGCTAATTAAAAGTTTTTAGCCAAACAAATCCCTGTTTGTGAGGGTATAAGAGCTAAGACGATTAGATGTTAGTTAAACTAGACATAACTGAGCAAACAAAGTTGCTGCTGTTAATTCTTAAAAATGCTACCCCACTGTGTGCAGGCAAAAGGAGTGGATAACAAAATTAATAGGTGAAACAAAAGTCTCAGATGACAGGTATATCCCATCAGAAAAAGTGCTTCCTTGAATTCAGTCTTGCTATGTAACAGGGTATATATTATATGTGCTATATATTAATTCTACATATAGATGGCAAAACCAGCTTTAGTGAAAATTGGTCTTGATCCCCGTATTCTTCTTGCAAAGGACAAGTGGGTATTTTTTATTATTCTACAGGTTTACTGCTATAGCTCATTGACTAAACAGGTATGTAGAAATAGCCCCAGAAGCTGGCTAAGCAAAAAACAACTCCACACTTTGATCTGAAAGGTTGTCTTCTACTGCACTGAGAAACTGGATGAGTCTGGTTATTATACTGACCAGCTGGGAAGTCAGTGCCTCTCAAAGACTTTCTACCCTGTCCTTCCAAAGGGGGTCTCAGTTAAAAAGAATCAGCTTCTTTGACATTTTCATAGGAATCAGAAGTCAGCTGTTTTCTTCTTCTAGTAAGAAACTGCTTGCAATTGCATTCCCAGTAAGAATAGGTTAAGGAAAATTGAACTTGGACCCACAGCATATTTGTGCCAAACAAATGTTTCCTCCCTACCCCAAAAAAAAAAAAAAANACATAACCCAGGCCATTAGAGCCTCCAGACTCCTCACCTCTGCAAACAGACTAATGTCTTATGCTTGCTTAGAAATTCTTGACTTTATTCCCAATGAAACTGTTCAGTTCAGCAGCAGCCAGCAGCCCACTCCATCAGCATCTGCTGCTACCTGTCATTTTGTCTTGTTTCACTCCTTCCTGGGCAGACATCCCACGGATCCCAGGTTTTTATCTTGACGGCTTCATTCTGCCCTACCAGCCTCATTCTAGAACACCTGCTAAAGCTGCTAGCACTAATTATACTTTTATTTGAATGTAAATACTTTGCTTGGGGACATAATAAGTATACACCTGATTTTGGAGCTTCTGAAAGAAGGCTGTTGAGCTGATCAGTGCCAATGAGGAAGGGAGAACTGTAAGAACTGCCTCCACAGAAGTAAGTGAAGTCAAATCACATCAGTGAGCATTCCTAGGTGCTGGGATGGAAACCAATTGCACCTTTTAAGGTCCAGAACAGGTGACACACTTTGGACCCAAGTCATTTAAATACCAGTTGCCCAAAGCAGAGGGCAGGTTGGCACTCTGCCCGGCACAGACCGAGGGTTAGGGCGAGCTCTGGATCGCACCTTACACACGGCGTGGGAGCAGTCATTTGGTTTTGGCAGGCGACACAGCATCCTCCTCTGGAGGGAACCAGCCTCTGTGCCAGAGAGCCATTCTGGGCGCCTTTGATTTACTAGCAGAGGTGTAGCTAACGGGGAACAGAGATACAAAACCAAACTCCTCATTTAACAAGTAAAATAAAGAAATCTTTTACATCTGGAAATACTGAGGCAGATGATCAAATAATTAGCACTGCAAGTTTGTACTGCCTGCAGCTAGAAGAACTGCTCTCTGTGGAAGCAGGAATGTGGTTGAGCCTGCAAAAACGTGATAAGGGATCTGTACCTAAGATTTTTGGATGGTCTGCAGACGTCAGAGGTAAGTTTCCACAGAGTTGAAGGAGCATTCAGGACTGGACTTCCATGGAAAAACTCCCTACTCTACCCAGCTGAGGATGGCTTGGCAAAGCAAGTGCCAGTGCCACATTTTTACTCCTTCTGAGGAGTGTAGCAAAACTAAAGGTGTAGAAACAATCTTTTTTTTTTTTTATATTACAAGTTGACCCCAGAAACAACAATAAAAAAAATTCTTTATTCTTGCTTTCCTCAACCAAATAAAAAATCAATTTCAGTTTCATTTTTTTCCCCAGCACTTTAGAGGTTCCTTCAATTTCCACATAAAGTGCTCACAATTAAAAACTGGAAGTATTTTCCTTGGAATTTTAATTTCTATACAGATTAGTCTGTTTTGCAAACTTGACCCAAACTTACAAATTGTTTTATTTTTACAAAATCTTCACTTTTGGTAAGTATGTAAGCTGTTTACACATATTTTTATCCTAGCTGGAATCCTGATGAGCTTGCATATTGTAAGGGGAAAAAGTACAGGTATGGATTTCTATGCTGATGTTTCATCACATGTGTGGGCTGAGGCTGGCTGTAGCTATGAAATACAAATGTAGTATATACAGATCTTGCTGATCTAGTAGAAGTATTAAATAACAAATCTCCTGGCTCTCATCATCTTAGAAGATGATTCAAGCAATCCATAGGTTCCTAGGCTGCTGCACAAGATCACAGCCTGATCACACGTGTATGATGGAATAAACAGATGAATAATAGCAACTGCATTTTCAGTCTCACCCACATTTCATCTTATTTTTTTAAATCACATTACACCTACACACAATGCTTGGCTATGATTGACAAACACAGACTACAAGAAAATCAATATGTTGTTTTCTGTATGTGTGTATTTCAGGAGGAAATTATATCTGGGGTTTTTCCTCTTTTTTTCTTGTTTTTATTTTCAAGGAAATCTGAGAAAACAAGCGACGAAAGTAATTCGTTGTCATGGGATTTCAAATGCTAAATCCTAACACAAGTGCAGGTAAGATTGGACTAGAGTAGGAGACAGCTGACCTGTTCCAAAATATTGCTGCCTGGCTTCCCCCTTGGGCTGCTGTCAGCTCCAGCACATGCCATGACCTTGCCTCTGTTGAGAACTGGAAGAGTATCGGCCTCGACTTGAATGGAAGCAGGACCAAGCCCTACTCAGACAATTTCATACTCTACGTGTCAGATGTGCATGCCAGCATTATGCAACGGGGTGAAAAATGAAAACCTGTCATGCACAGAACTGGTGCACTCAAGGACATACTGTTATTTGTTTTGCAGCCTGGCCACTCTAACAGGGATTAACCATGTGCCATTGATAGCTGCCATGATAAAGTCAACCAAAACACTTCATTTTTTTAACTTTCAGAACATGATCTAAACTTTTGATGGAAATGGCTTGCTTGACCTCAAGTTTTTATTTGAAAAAAAATATATTAAACTGGGAAAATGTTTACTTTTTCCAGTCTTCTTTCCCCAGTTTCCCCCTCCTTTGTCCCCCAGCTAACAAAGCAGCAGATTGAATTCACCTCCCAGTTACTTTATTAATTATTTTTTCAGCCAAGTGGGTAGGTATTGTAAGTCGCCAGCCTTCGCTTTCTGGAAATTCTTTGGTGTATTACTGCATAGCAGAGTGGTGTGACAAGGATAAAGAGATTAGAAGTAATTTCATATAACTCCTTCTGTCAAAATCTGCAGAGGGCTTTTACTGTTAACTCTGAGTATTGCTGAAATTCTTCATTACAAACTTTCAATATATGGGCAGGAAATCTCTAAGCTCTAAGACACAAAGTAACTGAAAGAGGGAGAGAAGGAATATTAAATCAAAGTCTGAACAGAGACGGATTACAAAGAAAAAAAAAAAAACAACACCCCACTCAAGTACAACGGTAATATTGCATATTATCTCCAGGGGGGTTGATACCAATTCAGCTTTGAAAGCCAGAAAACCACCTGCTGATTTTCACCAGTTTCAAGTAAGTGGGTAAGACCTGAGCAGACACAGCTTCTCCTTACTAGCCTTGGACTGCCCAGGTGTCTGTGACCTGCTGCTTGATGGTCACTACTGCAAGCTGCCTCAGCTCACACAAAACTCAGACTCTGTTTTCCCTGTTTGTTGTATCAGCACACTTCACATACAGCCTAGACAGGTGAAATCTGGCCAGTAGATGAAGACTGTTCCTAGCATGGTGGTCAGGTATGGCCCCTAGTATTGTCAGTGTGACAAAGCAGGCATGAAGCACACAGGGAAGAAGGAACTAAATATGATCTGGCCAACACAGCTGGGCCAGCCTACAGACCTGCCAGAAAAGCTTTGAAGACTAAAAGAGGGTGGTTTGCATTCTCTATGATTGCTCTATTAAATGAACAGAAGAATTGCAGGACAGACATAGAATGATAATGTCAGTCCTGCATCTTTTCAAAAGTTACTATTGTGTTATAGAGCAATCACCAGGTATTGCAGGTCCTCCTCAGAGCCTGTGGCCTTGCAGAAGAACAGAGAAAGTGCAGATGAGCACAGGTGCATGAAAGGGAATGTACTGCTACCACCATGGATTACAATTGCTTGGTCCCCTATTAGAGGTGCATACTCTTCTATTTTTTTGGAAGGTCCTTTTCTCTCTTTGTGAATCATTCACCCATTAGTTTCTACAAACATGTTCACACCTCAGGTTTGCTCAATGAAGGCTATAGTATAATCTGCAGTGTTGCAGCCCACCCAGGAGAGGAGTCTTTGTCCTTATCTTCAGCCATTTGCTATGAATGAGGGCTATTGCTCTGTGTGCTTAATTTCTGACCCTGGATTTCAAGCTGGTTGACCAGGGGATACCTTCCCTCTGCTATCTGCAGCACCCAGTGCAACAAGTGTTTCTCAGTTGTCCATTTCTGCTTTGAAAACAACCAAAGCTTTGCCAGTATGCCCAGAGTAGGAAATGTAATGCATTCAGGCTTTGATCTGCACCTTTCTTAAGTCACAGTTGCTTTTGGGATGGGAGGGAAAGTAGCCCCATTGTACAGCTGTGCCTCAGCCCTAGCTGCCTGAAGGCAAAGTGCAAAGCAGAAACACAGCCCTGTGTGGTGGGCAACCTTGAGTCCACAGTCCCATCATCTTAGTCTCTGACCAATGTCCTGTTCCTCACCTGAAAACAGCTTAATTTCAGGCAGCTATCACTTGTAACTCTCATCCAGCAGGAAAAGGAGAATAAAACACCCCAACAGCACAAGGTGAATTACTACCTTTGACTTCTGCCACTTTACAGGCCACTTTAATAAACAGATGTCTAGAAGAGGTGCACTGTGGTGGCCAGAGCCATGCTGAACATATTCCCTAAGCAAGGAAATATCTAACCCTAGTACACCTAGCATGGGTAATATCCCAGTCCTCAACACGCTCCTCATTATATGTCTTCCTTCTTTACCTCCTTTTCTTACCATGCAGAGGACACCAGCCTCATTTATGTTTTCACATAACACAAAACACATGTTTTTTTCAGCTGCAATGCTGTCAGCAAAAGAGGCTCACCCTGCAAGGTTTTGGTCACCTGCCCTGCTTGGCCAGTCTCACCAGATCTCCAGCTGACCAGCAGGGATGCATGTGGGACCACTGCAGCCTCAAACCAGCCCCTAAGCCTGCACAATTCAGACTGTGAGTGACTCCCACCCATGAGGAACCACGGCTCACTCCTCCCTCTTTTACCCCAGGAATGTGCAGGCATGGGGATAAAACACAGAAAGGGGCCATGGCACAGAAATGACAACCCAGGATCCCCCCTTCCCAGCCAGTACCTAATCAGCTGTTGGTGATGGGGATGTCTCTACTTCTGAGCTCTCCTCCTGGCCCCACAGATCCCTGACTATGCATTGGCAGGGGGCTCGCATCTCTCCATCCCAGCCACTTATTTCTGGTGTACCCCAACACAGGTCTACAGCCCAGGAGGGACAAAACATGGCAGGGCTTTCCTTGGGTACCCTCCAACCTGACAAGTGGTACCATTGCCCTCACTCCCATTTTTCACCAACTGAAGGTGCCAGCCTGGGTGTGAGTGGATCCTGCAGATGTTGCATGGGTATGAGTGAGTGGTGCAATGTGCTGCTCCCCTGGAGCATCTCATATTTGGGATGTGGGTGCTGCAAATTTAATCTCACACTGCTCTGGACCCTCATGGAGACAGTGGCCTCTTTTGCTTGACATGCAGTAGAGGGTGGCATTGCTCCTGCGGAGAAGCTGGGCTCAGACACCAACAGTGGCTGCTGTCCCCACCATTCTGCCAGAGACAACAGAAGTGACAGCACCTGATGCACTACAGGAAAGGGGAAGCCACAACTAAGGCAAATAAAGAGGCTCTTGATTACAGCTTTCTGCCTTTGGTCTGCACATGGATCCTGTGTATCACTGGCCAAGTCATTTAAACCAGGCTTTGCACAGATGGTGACCAGTGGCAAGTTCCTTGTTTCCAGATGGGAACATTTTCTGGACTGCAATTTGCTTGCAGGAGCAATGAGCACTTAGAGATGCAAGGGAATTGTTTAGGAAATGCATTTTGAAAATGTAGATCTTAAGCAAAACCAAATTTTCTGTAAAGTAGAGTCATGAGGCAAGCAGTGTGACTGACTTATACTAGTAGCCAAAGTGCAAATAAAACAAGAAAAGGAGACAATTTGTTTTGCCTCAAGGCAAACATTAAATTTCTGAATTCTCCATTTATATTGTTAAATTTGGTGACATTTTCTAAATCAAATTTCACTCTAAAGCAAAAAAATAAAAGGTGGTTGCATAATTTTGAAAACATGGAAACAACACTTCAACTCATTTGTACATGTATTTCTGATCACCCAAAATAACCTCTTAGCTTGACATAAGCCTATAGCTAGAGCTTGTTTACCCTTAAGTACACTGTTCAGTGAAGATTACCTTTAACTAGGCAAGTTCACCTGTGCACCCTGGCATCCTAAACTATATAATCAAAACTATGGCAAACTTCTTAATTTATATCCTCTGTCCCTATTTTTTAGTAAATAAATATCAAATGGTTGTTATGCAGATTATCTCATTACTGTTTGTAAGTATTTAAATGTTACAGCAATGAGCACCACTAAAAAAGCCAAAGAGCCAAATCTCTCTTCAGAGCAAAGGAATTCAAGAGCATGAACCATTTACATCCTGAACAGCAGGAGAAAAAAAATTAAATATTTAAAGTTCATTGTCCACCCTCATTTTTATGGATGGCATATGGCAAAGCCCCTTCAAAAAACCTCATCAGCACTGAATGTGTCAAAAGCCAGGATCATACTATAATAATATATATAACAGAAGGCAAAATAGGATTGTGCAAACTATAAATCTGACACTTCATATTTTTTATGAGTAGGATATATCTGTGCATGGTTTCCTAAGCTTCCCTATATATTTTTTTTTTTAAATGCGAACTGAAGCCCAACCCCTAATTCCATCATGAGGCATCCTACAGATGCATGTGTCACCAGAGGGGTAGCACATGATATTTACTGCTTGGACTTCTGTTTCACAAAGGAACAGTAAATGACAAAGGCAGGGCAGCAGCAGAGAAAGAGGGAAGAAGCAGGAGTGGGGGACTCCTTACAGCTTCTTGAGAGAAAGTTGGAGTGGTGAAAACCCCGAATTCACACCCCGAAGTGCTCTGGCCTGGGCTGCATCCAGTCTCCTTGGATGACTTGTCATTTCTGCTGCTCCTGCCCTTGTCCAATAGAATTGCCTCAAACTCCCACATTTCCTTCCTCCTATCATTGTCTCTAGCACTGAGAACCCCTGACTGGCTGGCTCTGAGTGCAGCCCCCCCTGTCAGACCTTGCTCCCAAATGTACTGTCTCCCTGCCCAGACATCACTTTTCAGTCATTTCTGTTTGAGTTATCAAATCCTCTTTTCCATCTGCCTTCTGACTCTTCATCAGCTTTTCAAGCCAGTGGTCTTCCCTCTCCTGCCTCTTTGTCTCTCTTCTCTCTCTTCCTTTCCCACCAGGTTCAACCTGTTCTTCAGGAGCCCTATGCCCCAGTACCTGTTTCTTTGCTTTCTTTATCTTTAGATGCCCTATAGACTGCTCTTGAATTCAAAGCAGAGAGCCCAGCAGGCTCATGCTAGAACTTTGACTCAAGTTTTTCTCAGAGCATAGGCAGTGTCAACAGTGGGTTTGGGGACTTGGAAGTTAAAAGTTGAAGTTTCCACTAAACACATGGAAACTGTTTCCAAAGGTTCATATCCTGCTTTGACCCCTGCCCAAGAGCCACTTCCCTGCTTGAGGTCAAATACTTAGGAAACCTACTTAAGAAGATGTTGCAGAAGTTTGAAAAAAAGCAAATTCTCTGGCCTTGATTTTCAGAAATTGTCACATACTTTTAGGCTAAGTGACTCTTGGGCCTCTATACAGGTAAATGCAGAACAATTCACAGGCCTCGGGCATCTTACTGTGCAATGCAAAGCTTTGCAAAATTATGAGCAAATAAAAATAATCTCCTAATAGAAAATGCAGGACAACCTTATTAACCAGAGTTGCTCTGTCTTCTTCCTTTTACATGTGCTTGTACAATGGAAACTTTTGAATGCAAAATGTCATGCACTTGGAACAGTTACAGTCCCAGATCTCTGTAGGTTATATTGTGTGGACACTTTTTTCCGGAGTGGACAACAACAGTTATATCTCTTTATCAACACTAAAGCCACAGGCACTTTAGCAGTACATTTCCAACTGCTTTTCCAAAACCAGTGATCTGAAGCAGAAACCTGGGACTTGTCCCACCAGCATCCTGGGGACTCCCGACTCTCCCCTGTCCCTGGAGTTCCACAGCAAGTGCTGCTCCCTGCTCTGTCAGCAGGACCTTGCCCTCACTTCACAGGGACACAGCTAGATCATGAAATCCAGCCTGCTGGCAGTGCCCCCTCCCCATTCCTTGACAGCTTGTGCACTGCAGTGCTTCATGGAGCCCCCCTCACCCCAGGGCTGTGGGACTGAAGGAAGCGGAGCTGAGGCAAGGAGCCCAGGGGCTGCCAGAGGTTTGGGTTAGGTTTCCAGCTGTGTTGGCACCTTCCCCCATCCTTCCCCGGGACTCACACAGCACAATGACCCAACCCTATCAAAATGAAGGCATAAGCCAAACACAGAAAAATCCCTGAGATTTGCTGAAGTTCCCCACAGACTGGCCATAGTAGACCTCACAACTTGATGGGATGTTCAGCTATACCAGCAGAGACCACTAATCACGAAACAGATATCCACAAAAATTACTTGACTGTACCATTGTTAACTGATGCATGCCATTTTCTATGGCAAGACAGGGACATGAACCCAGGTTTCCTAAGCTTTATACTGGTGCTTTTCCTGCAAAACCAGTCATTCATATACTTTTTGCTTCTTGACTGGCTTGTTCTACACCCTGTTGCACACAGGGTGTGCATACAATAATACGTGTGAACTCAGAAGAAACCCTTATTTAATAGTGATTGACATTTGCAGGACCTTTAAGAATTAAATTATTTTGGCACCGGTTACTTTCCAGGTAAGGATTAACAAACCAATGTGCCAACTACCACCTGATGGTCTTTGTTTGAAAAAGGCCAATTTCAAAATGGCAGCAGCTTTCAGATTTTTTTCAGAAAGATTGTGCTTTGGTTTGGAAATAGGGAAGCACAGCAAGGATTGCAACACAAAACAGATAAGATTAGATGAAGAGGAAGTGTGATATAAGTGGTTTGGATCAACAGAAGGACCAACAAAAATATGTTAATCTCACATTGTTCATGTTACTGTGCTTGATTTAGAAGACATAAAAGCAGTGTCCCCTCATCAGAGCTCAGGCAGAAGCTAAGCCCTTTCTGTGTCTTGGTATTGTGGCTGAAACCCACATCCAAACAATGAAATGCAGTGAAAAGAAAAGTCTGGTTCATCCACCTTGCCTGTCATTCAAATCCCCTGATGTTGGCCAGAGGGGGTTCACCCTTTAGCTTTTCCACAGTTCCAAGATCTCTACATCCAGCTGTCTAGTGTTTGCAAGGATGCAGAGTGGGTGGTCTGTGGAGCACCAGGGCACGCACAAGACAGTTCAGAGCATGTATCCTGTGCCAGGATCCCTGGCCACAGTGCCAGACTCACTGACTGACACAGACTGGAGAGGCCCAGAGACTGGCACCAGTGCCAGAAGGCAAAGGTGAATCTCTGAAGATGGGGAGGCAGTGAGCCAGCTTTGAACACAGAACTCCAAAAGAAAGTAGCAACACCAACAACTAGCAAGCTTATCTAATCCTCTTTGCACCAGCCTCTGCTCTGCAAAGGGTTTGTCTGACCCATTTGTGGATATTCCTAGGGCACAGGGAGGGAATGGATAACCTGAATCCATCCGGTGGTAACGCAATTACAGCTCCCAAACTGCGGCAGGATCCTTTGCAGTTACTTTGGAGTACAACAAAAAAGAGAATATACAGTTGCCTATGCATTAAAAACAAGAAGGTGAGTCCAAAGATACTATAAACTTACACTGCAGCTTACAAAGCCCCTGCAATCCATGTCTTGTGTACTGGCAGCATGCACTGAGAGTTGAGGTATTTAACTGATTTTCACTATTACCAGTATGAAGCTTTATTGAGAACTTAACCTTCTAGGCTTACAGATACACGTCATTTTCCATCAAATTAAGTTTCTTACACTGCCCATGGGTGAGTAGACCTCACTGTCAGCAATTTTGCTTAAATTTCCTTTGGATAACCTGGATTTTTTACACAACTTACTTATTTAGAAGAAAACCCCTGTTGGAAAATACAGAGGCAGAGATGCTTCATGCTTCACCTCATTTATATATGTAGTGTATTCTTTAATAGCTCTTCTCTTGTGCCACTCCTCAAGGGTGCATTTCTGGTATACAGGAGGAGAGAAAAAAATATGACACAGCGGGTAAAATGATCCCATAAAATCATCTCCCTGAAACAGATAAAGATGGTAAGTGACAGTGCTTTGGGAATTAAAAATCCAGCACTGAGATTGATTTGTGTTGATACCTATAGTGCACATGCTGTTTATATACATGTATAAATATACAAATATAAATAATATATTTTTCTTTTAAAAACAAACAAACAACCTAAAACCTTAGTGATCTACAGATGGAAATGCTAGGATTTGACTCAGATTTCAGTCTCCTTGCTAAAGGCCAATGGGATGGACACCACAACCTGCTCTCAGCAGCCCCACAGCGCAGGGACTGGCAGGATCACTGGTAACACCTCTCAAATCACCCATGTTTTTTAAAGGCACCTCTCTTCCCACTGACACACCACCACAAACCCATCTTTGGGAGATGACAGGAATCAAAAAGACACTGCTGAAACTCCAGATAATGCTCTAGATAGAGGAGGGGGAAAAAGCCCTGAAACTCTTCTGTAAGCAAAATGCCTGTCCTGGGCTTTTCTCATTCTGATGTGAAAGCCAAGAGACAAGGCCACCAGTGCCTTCAGTTTAGCAATACTTGATGTATTTACTCAGGCTTCTGGCAGTTCATTCCACATTCCTCAGAGCTGTAGGTTTTATACAGTGCCCTGTATATCAACCAGACAGTGTACCTGATAAACTTCCCCTGAGGCAGGTGGCCATGGGAATGGCCAGGAATTTGTGCAGGAATTTGCACAGGAATTTTCTTACTTAGACTCATAAGGTTAGCAAATAATATAAACTAAAATTGTTTGCCAGTCCGTTTTGCTGCTTACCAAAAATGTAAGCTTGCAGACGACTTCCTGCAGAAAACCAGAGCTTTCCAAAAGAAATAAAGAGTTACCATGGGAAAACATCTTCTCAGCCCCTCCAGCAAGGACCTGCAAACACCTGTGGTGAAACACAGGTCAGAGAACAGATCATAAAATATCAGGGAGGGCTCCTGGCTGGCAAGGCAGAAAGGAGCAGAGCAGCACAGAGCAGAGAGGAGCAGAGCAGCACAGACACAGGTGTGCTCTAGAGCTGTTGCTGTTGCCAGCTGTTGCCTGCTCCCACTGAATCACACACTGCAGGAGGCACAACACTGTGCTGACATCCCAGATACCTCTTGCCACCCCTGTGGTGCTTAGGAAGATTTATTCTGCACGCATTCAGTCTGACCCGTGACTCACACAGGTAAGCTGAGACTTGGGACTTCAGTATGTGGAAGAAGCACGTAAAAGCCTTTTTGTTTATTGTTGCTCAATACAATTATCCTCTATGAAAATCACATTTTTTCCCTTCCGTGCACGACAACTGTGGCCTCTTTGAGCCCTGCCCAGGCTGAAGCTTGCTTCTGGGCCCTGGGGTTGTGCCACCCTGCTGGGCACATCTGCAGCCACCCTTGGCCTGGGTGCTCAGGGTGAGTAGACAACTTTGTCAGTAACATCTACTCACCCCATTTACTTTGTAAACACTGACTAAGACACCACAAATGGTAGCAACAGCCAGCACATTCAGGTCTCCTTGACCCAGCCAGAGGCACCTCCACATTCATAGAAAGTGTGGACCCAGTAAGTCAGATGAGTTGTGTCTTTTCTTGCCTGCTTCATGAGACCAAGAAGCCAAAGGCAGAATCCATCTTCAAGAGCCACAGGCTACACTGCAGTTCCAAAGGTTTGAATACACTCACCAATTAAGTCTAGGTCTGCTTGCAGCCTTACCTGTGACTATGGTCCTGTGAGCTTCAGGTACTGTATTCGTGCAACCTTTAATGAAAATGCTAATGACAGTGAAATGCTTCCTGTGAGGACTAACACTCACATTAGGATGTGGATAGTAGTGTATGAACTCTGGTAAAATTTCAGCATACAGTCAACAGAAATTTTACTGCCAGAAACATGGCCTTAAGTCATGGTAATAATGTTAATATTTAATTGAGGTGAGCTGAACGTGCTCTTTTGTTGCAAAAACATCTAGAGAACATGTCCCTGCACGCATGATCGGGTTTGACTCTATCTTCCCTCCTTGCCTTTCATGCTTTTTCCTCGCTCTGGCTCTTCTTCCCTCCCCAGCCATAGGAGCTCCCACAGTTGCACCCTGCACACTGCTCAGACCTCATACTCTCTGTTCGTCAGCCCAGCAGCAACTTCCAGCTTTAAAGACCTGTTAGCCACAGTCTCTTCATAATTCCACCCTTAGAGGTCCTGAAATCTTGAGGACAGCTTTCAAACCCTAATGAAGCACCTCTGTCTCAGCTTTTCTGATCCCAGTCAGGGATCAGACTCAGTGACCTGACCTTTTCCTCCCCTGTCTCCTTCCTCCCCGTCCCCCTCCTCCTCCTCTTCCTCCTCCTCCTCTTTTCAAGGATTGCTCATTTCTCATTTTCTCCCTTCCCTTCTCTTCCCAGCCCTGCAAATGCCTCCCCTTCACCCAAGTCCATCACCTTCCTTCTTGGGTTTTGATTCCCCATTTTTCTCTTCTTATTGTTGCTGATTTGTGCTGATGACCCCTATCACCCTCTTTGTCATGCTGCGTCCATTTTACCAATTCTGTTCCTCTGCTGTCCTGATCCTTTTCTTTTCCTCATTAAAAAGGACTGGTTGTTTGGCATGCACAGTCCAGAGGCTATCTAGTGCTGAGTATTTCCTGCACTAAACTACAAGTGGTCCCAATCAGCACCATCCATTAGCCTCCTCCATTATGTCCACCGTTCAGGCTTTTGGCAATTTTGCTTCCATCAACCCTCATGATTTCTCCTTTGCTTTTAGCCCTTATCTCTATACCAAGTTATATTGCAAAATTCTCCCTACATTTCAACTTTCTTCCCCATAATATCCAGCCCAACCAACACCTCTCAGTTGTTTCTTCTGCTAGAAAGGTTGAAAGACTATCTCCTGAGAGCCCAGCCATCACTTCCAGCTATTTGTGGATAAAGCAGAGTCTCTAACACTGCCCCCCTCTCAAGGAATAGCCAAAGTCTCTTTTCTCTCCTTTCCTCAGGGACCATTACTGCTCTGTTTGCAGGCAGGGCACCATGCTAAGAGCTGTTGATGCTTTCTACATGCATGCAAAAGACATTGGCTGTTCTATCTGTCCTCAAAACTTAAATACTTCCCTGGAGTCTCACCCTCACATTAGCTCATTAATGGTGACCTTCCTTTTTGCTCTTTCATAATTTGATCCACTGTTGATCTACAATCTTGATCCACTGTTTCACCTTCCAAATATTACTTCAAGAGTCATTTTCATAGCTTTGAATGTGCCACTCATTTTCTGGGCTCCTGTTGATCCTCTTTCCATCTTCTAACAAATAAAATAAAAGGTGTCCTTACTTGCCTAGGCAGGCAGAGCTGAATAGCACAACCAGGTGTCTTTTGCAGCTTATGAACACCCACTTTAGGCTTCCCATCAAATGCCCTTCTGTTTTCCTTCATGATTCCTCACTGGGATTACCTCCCTGGTCACAACTGCAGGGGAATTTTCCTCACCTCCTAAATTCCTTCTAAAATCTCTCCCTTGCTGCTGAGATAATACAACAGCAGCCAGTCTGCTGGCACGCTGTTCCTGCTCTGTACCCAGCTGACCCTCCACCATTTCCTTGTGCTCCACCTGCATCTATCCCATCTCTTGCCTCTCACCAGCTATTTTGTGCATAAACCCCACAAGGCAGTGACAGCCCTTTGCTCCGCCTGCATGGGCAGGTCCACACAGCAGAAACTCCCAGGTCAGGAATCCCAGGTCTGTGACACAGCAATCATAAATGACACCTTGAATGTTACTGGGAACTCAGCTTGCTGAAACTCAGCCTACACCCTGACTTGTGGTGGAGCTTACTAAGTTTCTCTGATAAAAAGGAAGAAGCAATATCTCAGTTTATTTCTAAGGCACAACTCCAGCCCATCCATTGGGTACTCAAAAGGCCAAAACATGAATGCAAACTCTGAGCTACATCACTTGGGGTGTTGTTTTTCCAGAATAAACCTTACAATGGCTTTCACATTGGCAGATAAGATAGAAAGCCTCTCAGTTGTTAGTGGCTGGTTTAGTTGTTCCCCCTTTGGAAACACATGAAAGTTACTGTCGTCGCATTATTATTGGTTGAGGATTCTCATGCCTTTGTAGTTTCTTTCCATCTCATGGCAAATAAACCCATCTGTGCTGACTCAGTCTCAGCTTTACGACCTACCTAAGCAAAAGATAACATCCAGATTCTAAGCATATTTTGTAAAACACACTTAAAAAAATATCAGAAACCTCTTTCTTCTTTTCAAACAAAATCTTACTTGGGATCAGGGCAAATGAAAGCCTGGAAAGGACTAAAATGCCCTCAAGTATCAGGTAGTCAGCTTTGCAGTTACTAAAAAGTTGCTTTCCTCTGTTGAGTTTACTGTGTCACCAAAGCCCTACCAGCCATAGCTATACAAAGCCTGCATTGTCTCAGCAAGGCTACTGAGATGCTCCTGATCTTGGCAAGAGCTAGGTGTACCCAGAAGCATTTTATTGAAAAAAATTACTACAGCAGAAAGAAATATCATTTTAGGCCTCATACTGGAAAGATAAAGGTCAGAGTCCTTCCCTCAGCTAAAGGAGCAGACAAAAATATTCTGTTCACGGGATTCATTTTACAAACTTGAAAATTGCACCTAAAAATCCCCTTATGAAACGAATTTCAAAATGACTACAATATAAAGAAGGATTTCTTGTTTAAGTAATCAGTAACTTCGCGATTTCAACTTCATGACAAAAGAGGCAACTACATACAGCCATACACAGGCATGGAGATAGCCTCTTTCCAGTTAATCTGTTAGATCTTCTTCCTTGCTGCAAAGCAAACCTGATCTTTATGTTTATCATTGATTTTCTTTTTTAACAGGAACGGGATCTGGCAGTGTTTCTTCACAAAGAGCACATACTTGCCCCTACTAAATTTCTCAGTAAATCAGAGTAATATTGGTTCAGGAAACTACACACAAGTGATCAGGGCCATCTGAATGAAAAAGCCAAGATTACATTTTTGTTTCACACATAAATGTGGTGTAACCTCTGCTGGAGGTTATCACCCTAGCAGTGCTGTGGGGTCCTATGGTAACCCAACAGGAACTCTCACACCACTCCAGGGTAACCCCTGGTCTTTTCTAGCTCTCAGATGCTCTCACAGCTTTCACAGAAGAGGGTGTAGAATTTCACAGTGGCAGCAAAGTGAGGGGGCTCTGCCATATGGAGGAAGTCAAGACTCCAAAATGTGGGAAGCTGCAAAAGCAGACTCTAGTGCCAGGGATAGCTCTGCTGAAGCCAGCCAGGTGAGGGACATGCAAAATCAAGGGTTCAGACCAAACTGACATAGAAGCAGTATTCCCTGAAGGCTCTACCATCTCCACTGCTTATATTAAATATTTTTATTACAATATTTTCAACTTTTAAAAAATCTGTTGTATTGAAGGCAGCACATTCTTTTATTTTCTAAAACTTCAAACAAAGATTTTGCATCCTTAGCTGCAGCAAGGGCACTCAGAAATTATTAGCAACCACACCAGTTATCTCCAAATATTCCCTAACAGCACCTAGGGCCCGGAGCCTGTGTCTCGGAAGAGGTCAGAGCCCAAAAGCAGAAGAGGGAGTTGGGCTCTCCCCGGGCTAGGAAGCGAGGTGGGAACAGCTGCCCTCAGCTCTGGGCAGGATGCACGGCTTTGAAACAAGCCAGGAGAACAAGCTCTCTCAGGGCGGGAATATGCAGGGGAGTGGCGGGAGAGAGAACGAATGCGCAGTGTTTGTCTCTCCGTTTATCTCGCAGACAGCACTCTGGTAGCTTTAGCTCGAGCCTGCCGGACACCGAGCAGCGGCCCGTTCCTGGCGTTATCTCCTCCTCCTCTCTGAGTGCCTGCTGCCTTCCAGTTTTCCAGCTGTACACCAGGCTCCGCTGAACACCGCGGGCGACCTGTGGCCCCGTGGAGCTCGCCCGAGCGCTGGCAGCCGCCGGTGCCGGCCGCGCCGCCCTGCGAAACGCGCGGCTCCCGCTCCCGGCATGTGAGCTCGGCCACACTGCTGGAGAATAATTGCAGGCTTGTCCAAATTATCGTTCGCACCGTCTGGGAGACACATAAGGGCACCGATACTCAGCTTGCGTTAGCCTCAGGCTGCTCATTTCGGCCCCGTCTGGTTCTCCTGCCTTCCGCCAGGTCAGCCCAGTTGAGCCGATAAAAATTAGTAGGGATTTTGCGACCTGTAAGGTCCCAGCCCATCTTTAACCATTATAATGGATTGGCTTTAGCTCAAAGTTTTATTTTAAATTCCTAAGAAGAACTGAGCTGTGTAGCCTTGCCTCTAAAAAAATTTTAAAATCTGCTATTTCTTTTATCATGAATAAGGAGACCCTAGTATTTCTCATCTAATCACGCATATCTCAACATGAAGAAGATGCTTGACCTCCTGATGGATACATGTATTCTAAATGGCCTTCAGAAACTTTTCACAGATAAGATCCCATTCTTATGCTAATGTCTATAACAGATTGGCAGACAGCAGACTCAGAGCCCTCTTGTCACCTCCCTGTCACTTGTGCCACGGCTCTGTGGTCTGTACAAACGACAACATTTTAAGTGTTCAAAAAGAAAAAACAGCCATGAAACAAAACACTACTTCCGAAATTGACTCCAAAGACATAGGCAAGTCACGCTGTGCTTTTTCTTTGACATGGAGAAGCACATAGTTTAAATTAAAACTCTCAGATCTGCAAATCACTTCACAAGCTGTCCTTTTTTAGTACCTGCCTCTGCCTCTCATCTGTCATCTTTCTTCAGAATCACCAGAAATCCGTCCGTTGGAAAGAGTCACCAAAACTCCACCGAAAAGCTCTGCAGCTCTCTCAATTTGCCTTTCCCCCGTAAAAATACTTTAAAATGTATTTTCTGAGTGAACTTCTGGTCGCTTACATTGTCAACCCAATCACAGAAGAGTAAGTACAATCCAATGCACAGCTAAGGACGGAGGAAGTGCAGAGCAAACCGAGAAGCGACGGTACCTACCTGGAGCCCACCTCAGCGCCCAGCACCATTCGCAGCAGCGGCAGCGTTTTGGGGCAGCGACCTTAATGCATTGTCCTTCCTACCGCGCTGCTAAGTGAGAGTTGAGCAACTCCTTGCACTGCTGCTTGGAGCAACAGCTCTCCCAATCTTAACTCACTCTCTTGGCTCTTCGCTTCTTTGCTCGGATTTTTTTTTTTTTTAACAGAGTTTTTGAGCACTAACACTTGCAATTAGTACCAGCTAAGCCAAAGCCCCTGCTCGCCCCTGCCCTAAGCCGCACATTCCAGGGCGCTGAGCGGGGCGCTGAGCTCGTTGCAGGCACCGCGCAGCCCTTCCACCCCCAGACCCGGCTTTCTGCCTACAAACTCGATAAGGCTGCAGGAGCTCAGGAACACGCACTGAAACTCGGACAGGGGAAAAATTGGTCTCTAATCCCCAGCCTGGGTGGTTTTTATTATCCTCCTCCCCCCCTCCTCTCTTTCTCTCCACACTCACAGTAGCAAGGTTGTCTCTGGACTACTCCCTGCCTTAAACTCACCAAACCAGATTTTTACTCCCAACACCTTCCCGTAAATCTGAACTGAAATTTTACCCTCCTTGCTGAGCTCTGGCTGGCTGAGGGCCAGCCAGCATTCCTGTTGTTTTCAGAGCGCAGATTTAAAAAAACAAAAACAAACCAAACAAAC
>VWZP01010273.1:1784983-1869278 GCA_013396995.1 Dicaeum eximium
AAAAAAAAACCAAAATAAAACGGGGCAAAAAGAAACAGAGAAGAAAACCTGGAAAGATGCAAGGGTTGGAAGGAAGCAAACTTTTAGAGCAGCTTTACTAAAAATACTGTGGAAGGGAGTGATTTGCATTTATCTCTAAAGGGCTAAAACAGTGATTTTTTTTTTTTTTGAGCAGTGTCAGTCATGAGAAAATACCCGTCTTAGCCATCTGCCTCCTTCAGGTGGATGGATATTTGAAAAGAAAATAAGCCTCTGGTACTCACCTGAAGGACGGCAGCAGGCATCAGCACAGCAGGGAGACGAGCCTGTGCCTTTGCCTGATCCAGTCACCCCAAGGCAGCTGTAACGCTGGTTTAAGAAGTGCCACATTTTACACTTTTCTGACCTAAAGTTACATGTGGTTTCTAGAAAAGGAACAAAAGAGAAACCAGTTTATATAGAGAAAAGAGCAACAACCAAGCCTTCTTTTAAACTCTGTGTGATCCCTCTGACCGTTGTCTGGAACGCTTAAAGAAACAATGAAGCAAGACTGTAAATTTTCTTACCCCCTTTTACGTTACCTGTCTGTGCCTGGCTTACATTGGGCTTTGATGTATTGAAACAAAGCACAAGACCTGTTTATAGTAAATGAAACCAACCAACAGAGAGATCTAACTCAGACTTGTGACTAAACAAACTGGAACAGGAAGCACACACCAGCAGATTTTTTTAAAGTAGCAATTCCTGCTAGCATTGTCATGAAACAGAAAAAAAATGGTTTTGCTTCTTCCTTCAATCATTTTTCTTCAAATGCAGGAGGGTTTTTTGTTGTTTTGTTGTTGGGTGGGGGTTTTTTTACTTTTGTTTTTGGGTTTGGTTTTTTTTTTCGGAGAGCAAAAACCCAAACAACCAACCAAAATCACAAAACAAACAAGCAATGTTCCATCATGTATATGTAAATATTTAACAGAGCAATATTTACCACTAGTGGTGATCTGGAGATATTATTCATCTATTTGTTTGCCCATGTAGGTCATTTGTGCAACTGATTAATATCATGACCCCCACCCCAATTAACATCTGTAACTGATGAGTAGACAGAGGATCTTCTATTATAAAGAATAAATAATACTGGAGCTCAAAAATAGTGAAAGAAATTGATTTTCATAATTCTTCCTAATTTTAAAAATAATTATTTTTATTCTTAATGAATTCTTAGCAATTCTTAATTAATGATTCTTCTTAATTTTTCTTAATTTTTAAAAGATTTATTCAGAGCTGGGTACCCACTATAGTGCCTTTTTCCTGTGATAGTACCTATGCTTTTTGAAAGCAGTTTGTCTGTCTAAACAATAACTTCTCTAATTGTATTATTTTTCAAGTATAGAAAAATCTCACACGTTTTACCTAAGCATATCCACATTCACTCCCTAAGAGAGTTTTGCTGCAGGCAGAAACCAATGAATCAAACTACTATTGGTAAAAGACGTACAGCTCACAGTCAAATGTTGCAAAGTTCAAGTTAACGGTGTGTTGTCTCCAAACTATCACAGTTCAAAAGTTGGTAAAAGCATGATTCCAGTTTTAGCAAATGCATCAAGAAAACAACAACAACAACAAAAAAACCCACCCCAAACAAACAAAAACCAACAACAACAACAACAAACCACACACAAAAAAACAAACAACAACAAAACCCCACCAAAACTAAAAAAACCAACTTTCAGAGCTTACCTGCATTAATGAACATATAATCATGTGGAAAATTTTCCTAAAATACTTGAATTTAAAATGGGAGTTCAGCATTAGCAGCAAATATTATGCAGTTAAATTGTTAAGAAAAAATAGTCCAGAATAGTAAATAATGAGTTTAGTGGCACAAAAACCTCTTAAGTATTCTTTAGTACTCTTCTTTAAAATCATGATCCAGTCACCCAAAGGGAGGCTTTCCCATAGAATCCTCATCTGATAAGTTTGCCAACAAAGTTCTCAGTCAATCCATCTCAAGCAGAGAGAAGCTATGCTCCATTTGCTCCATTTAGAGGAATGAATTGGCATTGCTGGCAGAAGTAGTTCCTTGCCAACATGTACAGATTCCTTCTAAATGAGTGTCACTAATATAATGAACAGCACAGAAAATGGAAAGACATGTAAGTGCATTGTTCTGCATGTCCAGAACACAGGTATACTACCAAAAGCCATGGCTGCACCAGTGTGGGAAAGTGAACTATTTTAAGGTGTGCTGCTAAAAGTGTAGCTCTGCCTGTTCTACTGACTTTGCACGTGTGCTTGTGGGTCTTACCTCTGAAAGCCAGTTCATGCCTTTCTGGTGCAGGATGCAAATAGGTTTCCTTGGAAGATCCCAATGTAGGAAAGAGTTTAACTTTCTTAGCTCAGTTCAGCTGCAGGTGAAGAGTGTGACAGCACTAGAGGTGTCTAGTTAGAGCTAATGCTTGGCAGTAGCTCATCCACCAATTAAAATACTCCTTATTGCTCACTGTCTGTGTAAGGAGACACTTTCCATGGATCCAGGTGAGACTGCAAGGTGCCACATCTGTCTGCATACTCCTGCAGGTGTAGGGAGGATCATAACACATCTGCTTGCAACTTTTTGGTGAGGAAAGCAATTTTTACATTTCTCATCTGCTAGCAAAACAATAGTGCAAAATCTCTACTATTTATTGCTTGTGCTTTACTCTGATTCACAAAGTCCAGATCAAATAACAGGTAATGTTGCCAAGTTGTTCCTTAACTGCACTTTCTCAGCACAAATGAGAGTAGCAATTCAGGAAAGTCTCTTCTTGACCACCGAATGCTGAATCTATCACAAGCTGAGATGGGATAAAAGCAGCCTCAACAATAAGTTGTAGGAATTGCTGCCATTGAGGTTTCAGGTAACCTAAAATTTAGCATTAGATCTAACTGATATAATGGCAATCTGAGACATTTTTGACACAAGGGTTATTTTTCTCCCTCTTATCCCAGTTGTCCAGCTGACAAAGTGTTTTAAGGGGTTGTGAGCTCCTTACATAGGAAGGAATGAGTGACCCACATGTAATTTGCTGCAGCACCCTCCAGTCTGTGCGTTAAAATGAAAGAACAGTCACAACCCTCCAACATGGAGAAGAAATTTCCTGTTTCTCTGCCAAGCCATGGCAGGGTTTCTGACCAAAAGAAAGAATTTAATGAGTCCATAGCAAAGCAAATTAAGCTAAGTGCAGCATGATTAGGCTGTGAACACTAATCTTTAAAGGCAATAGTATTTGATTAAGGAAGGTGTGCTCCAAAAGTGATCTTAAAATTGCAATAAAAAATGTCAGAGAGTTTGGGGTGTTTTTTGGAGGGCTGTGTCTCCTGGACTGTAATTTTTCCTTCTGAATATGGCTTATTGTATTATTAGTTATGTGAAATACCTATTGTAGAATTTATTGCTCCTGCCCAATAGCTGACTTAACTGCAGCAAGAAAGCTGTATGTTGAAAGTTTGGTGACTGCATTTCATTAAGGAGATTATGGTAAAACTTTTTCCCCTCTCTCTCTAATTGGGAAACTATGAAAAAGTGGGAGTATGCTACTCAAGAATGAATTTCTAACTGTCAGAAAGGTAGTCGGAGAAGTAGAACACTTGCTACTTTTGTCAAAAACTAAAAAGCCTCTACTTCACCTCTAAATTTTAAGTTTTCTAACACTGGATGTTTCCTACTACAGGTTAAACATTTGAATACAGTTCCGTAATCAAAGAGTCTGTAAATAAGTCTGCAATCATACAGCATTTGATTTTTTCCCAGTTAAAGCTGAAGTCTGGAGAGTGAGCATTTCTGATAGTGGTCTGTAAAATTGTGTCCCTTCCTGCGTAAAATATTTCAATATGCTTAGTCTGTAGCACAGCACCTTCTTCTTCAGAAAGGTCTTGTTTTCTTTGTGGTACTTCCATGCAGTCTGTTTGCAACCTGTCACTGTGGCCCCCCATCATCTCCTCCCAGTCTCTACCTCTTGCTTTCCTACTTGGTGGTTTGACAATCTTACTCCTTTCAAAAGCTGCTTCCTCTACACACATTTCATTTAAACTCTCCATTTCTCAACCCTTCTCATGTCTCCATCTCACCACTTTGCTTCTGTCTTTCCACAACTCCAGCAGCACCAGCCCAGGTCATGGTAATATTTGATTTTTTACAAATAATTTCATGTGTTCTTCCATGCTGTCCTCACATCAAATACAATCCCCAACAAAAAGAAGGAGGTAAAGCCACAGGTGTCTTTTCCTTGAGTCCCTCCTAAAGGCTATCTGCTGTGACAGCAGTGAGATTCCCAGTGTTGTGTTTTGGGATGGGGATGACAAGCCTAGAGGCGTGCCCTCACCTGGCCCTGCCAGAAGCTCTGTTGCCTGCCTGGCCATGCTGAAGCTGCTGGCTCCTCTTTGCCCTTCATCTCACTGCAGTGACTCTCCTCCAGCTCCAGGTCCCAGCTCAGGTCCCTGTGCCTGCCGTGCAGCCATTTACACCTGCGGGGGGTTTGCAGCTGCTGTGTGCAGGAGCCCCCAGCAGCAGAGGCGCAGCCACAGCGGCTTCACGGCTGCTCCCCTTGGCCCAGGGCCTGCCAGCTGCCAGGGGCTCTGTCCCCATCAGCCTGGGTTGGGGGTATCACAGCTGGGATGGCAGGGCTGTTTCTCTTTGATGTAAGCCCTCCACTCAGGGCAGCTGGCATACATGCCACATGCTCTTCCTGCGTTTGACTAGCAAATAGTCTTTGGGGTTTCTGGCCAGAGGCGTATATTGGGGTGTTTAGTTCAGGGCTGCCTGCATGATGCACCTTGGCTGTATGCAAACATGCCCTTACATAACCCTCCAGCCAAACCCACAACTCACAGAGTACCACAACAAGCTGTTGCTCTTCTTTCCTCTTGATTTTATTAAAGCTTTGGAGGGAAGAGAGCTCCAAAGAGCCACAGGCAGCACCACCTCCAGCACAGAAATTATAATAGTCATGTTATTTTTGTTGTTATTATGCTGAGCTCTCTCACATACACAGTGGTTTTCCAGTCCTCATAAAAAATGAGAACCTGAAAAAGCAAGGGCCAACCACTCTGAATGTAGTATTACTTTTGTCTCACAGTTTTGCAGCCCAGAAGAGTAGATAGTTTGCCCAAGTCATCTTGGAGTTGTGTTCTTTGCAGATTTTTGAGAATTGATAGCTGAAAACTTGGGTGGTCTCCTCACAGCAAACATACTTTAGCTCAAAACTGGAAGCCATCGCTAGTGAAATCAGAAGCTGGGTAAATCACAAGGCTCTGTGGTCAGATTTAACCCTGGCTGGGAGTCACACAGCTCTGGTCTGGTATTTACTCTCCAGTCACTTCTTTTGGAAGGGAAGTGAAACAGGCGAAGTGCAGCAGAAGCAGTTTAGCAGGAAATTATCGTTATGTACTGAAGCAAACCCTAAGAACAGAAGTCAAGCCAAGTAAAATTCAGCTATTTATTAATCCTTGTGAAAAGGGGGAGGGAGGAGAGAAAAGACATGCCTAAATTCACTTCTGTCTCAGCACACATAAGCAGTAAGGGCTGAGAGGCCACCGACACAGCATCAGATATCACTGTGGTGCATGTAGGCACTTGTGTGCTCGGCTGGGTGTGAGCTTGTGATAGAGGTCAGGGGAACAACCAGGAAGGTTTGTGGCTGTGGGAGGCAGGGGGTGGTCACACACCTCCCATAATAGTCATGGGTGGTTACCAGAAAAAAAGGACTCAGATGACTCAGGGACTTGAAAATAATGGTGGGAGCTGAACCCTTTCCACGCTCCAATGGACAGAAATACTCCAGCAGGACATGGGACACGGGCTGTGGGACTATAATGCAGAAAAGGAAGCTATCAAAGAGGAAGGTCACCCACACACATGATCTCTGTACCACATAAGCCTTATGTTAATAACCTCTGATATTCTTTTTGACTTAAATAGCCATATAAAATTAATTTTTTTAAAATTAGCAATTTGCAACAAAATCAGGAATTTTCTGGATACAGGAGAAAGCAGATAATCATGAAATAGTTTATTTCAGCAACAGATAATGCTAAATCAGAAGGGTGCTCTGCAGGCTTTTGGTAGGACTGTTCACCTGCACTTCTGTAACCTGTTGCTGTTCTTCTCTGTTCTGTGCATTGGCTTGCAGCTTCTGAGCCCTCAGCTGTCTCCAGTCTACCCACCCATGTGTAATCATGGCATTATAGAATGTTTTGGGTTGCAAAGAACCTTAAAGACCATCTTCAATTCCAACCCCCCACCACAGGCAGGGACATCTTTCCCTACACCAGGTTGCTCCAGGGATGGGTCATCCACAACTTCTCTGGGCAATCTGCTCCAGTGCTCCAACACCCTCATTGTGAGGAATTTCTTCCTAAAATCTAGTCTAAATTTACCCTCTTTCAGTTTAAAACTCTTTCTGAAAGTTTTGAACACTTTTAAGCAACACTTTTTGTAAAAATGTTCAGTTTTCACGTTCTTGACCATCTAACCTAGAAGAACATATGCCCAAAGACAATTTCAGCAGAAAATTATGGTTACCTTTACATTTGCCTTGACTTTCATCAAAGTTCTGTGTCAATACTCAATTTGGAGATTGTTCCTGTTTCTAATACCCACCCTGGTACAGGGGATCCTTCAATAACGGGTGACAAATGTCAGAAACCAACTTCCATGAGATCAAACTAATTTTTGAGTTTTTTTTTTTTTTCTTTCCCATGGTGCCATGATAGGGCACAATTAAAAGTAAGATTGGGCCCTTGACCACCTTTGATCGAACATTGCTCATGTTGTCTCATCCCAAGCTTTGGGCAGCTGCTGCCTTCTCCCACTGCTGAGTAAACCCCAAACATCAAGTATCAGCATCCAGCTCCATGTCTCTTACCCTCCAAAAAGGACACAACAATTAATTATTGGTGATGCACAAGGAAGAAAGAGGATGCAGACTACTAGGAAGATAAGCATTAGCAATGGGGACAGACTTTGATTATATGCAACATGGCAAGTGGAAGAATTTGGAACACAGTCAAAAAGAGGGGCACAGATACAGTTGGTTTGACTTTTAAAATTATATTTATATTGTTTGAGTATAACTCACAACAAAAAGGGCAATTCTTGCTGTTTCATCTTTCCAGTCCAGGTGTGCTCTACCCTAAGGAAGATCTGTTGACAAAGTCTATTCAGATGATAAGTTCTGTGGGGAAAAACATGGGATGTGATCCACATTTGGCAGCATTTAGCATAACAGGATCCTGATCCATGACCAAGTCCCTCCAGACCTACAGTAAAATAAGCCACATTAGTGACCATAATAAACATTAGCTCCCTTGTAGCTTTTCCCATTAGGAACTCTGATGAAATATTTGACAGGTTAATTAATGGGATTCACCAGAAGAAAAACTAATGGCTTAGTCTGGTCTTAGTAAGTGAAGGTCAAATAAATCTGTAAAATAACAACAGAAGTACAAGTTGCCACAGACCTGATGACTTACACTGACAGCCTGGAAGCCAGCCACCCTCTGTGCCATGTAATGGGCTCTGCCATCCCTGTCAGACTGCTCCTACTAAAGTAGAAAGATTATATGAATTTTATAGGCCTTAATTGTGGGGTGTTTCTTTTAATTCTATTAGCTTAGTAATTAGTGGTTTGTTAATAATAACCTTGACATATCCAGAATATCTACTGGTATTGTTTTAAGCAGGAGTGATGGAGAGGAACAGGGTGTGCAGAGTCAGGAGCACCTTCTCTCTAGTCAATGCTGGTATGACTGGGTTTTTAGCAGCACTTTTTACTACAATGGCCAAGGTGCTTTTGGGTGTTTGCTTTGTGGTTTTTTTTTTTTTTCTTTCTCTTTTTCTTCTACTTCCATAAGCTTTACTACATTTCACTTCTTTCTTTCTTTCCTTCTCTTTCTTCCAGACGTACCCATGCAGCTGCAGCTTTTCCCATAATTCACCAGTTTAAACTGCAGGTAGAAAAAAATTCCTAGATTCTACCCAGTGTGCAGGAGTAACTGGAGAAATCTAGAAGGAGGCTTTGAGCACCAGAGAAACGTTTCAGACAGAAGCCATGCAAAAACCTAGAGTGCTCTGACCCTTTTCTCTCCCATCTGCTACCACTTTGTTCTTTGGGTTGAAGTCTCTAAACCAACAAGACAGCAGGACATCTACTCCAATTGGGGCTCCACTTCCAGATCCATGCCTTACAGCTGTCACAAAAAGCATAATTTTGAACAGAGAGTCTGCCATTAGCAGCTAGCACCATAGTACAATTATGGTAATAATTGGAAGAAATAGAAATATTTATAAAAACTTACATGGCAGGAGAGTTTTGCATACCTATCAATGAGCTCTGCTTGCAGATGGAAGAATGTTTTTCTCCTAGCTGTTAGCTGCAGCCCCTGCAAAGAGCTGACTACTAGGAAAACAAGCTTTTGGCTTTGTGTTGTCACAGAGTCACAGTGCTGGAAGAGACTTTGAGAGGTCATCCTGTGCATCCCCCTTCCTTAAGGGATGAGCAGTTATTCCCACAGTTTCTGACAGATACTTTGCCATTGATCATCACAGTTAATTATGAGCCTGGAGACAATGTTGTGCCCACAGTGCTGGCAGTGGGGAATGTACTTGCACTGCAGACCCATGGTACAGTAGAAAAAGGATCTAACTTTCTGCTCCTTACCTGTGTCAGCTTCGAGGATCAAAGAAATCCAGAGGAGAAGGGAAAGAAACAGTAATTTACACTATCAAACTATCAGGATTCTGAACACAAAGGTGCTTTTTGTGGTTTGGGTTTCTTTTAATTAGATTCATACTTTGTAATAGTGATCATGAGAGCTATGCATGACACTTCCTAGCAAAATGACTCAAATTCCTGCACGAATTTTTGCAGTATGCAGTGCTTTCAAGCATAATGGGCTTAGATCCACAAATTTGCAGCTTGTAAACTATTGAGGCTATAGCAGAGAGATTCAGAATACCAGAAAGAAAACTCACTTGGTATTGCTTCAGCTGTTTATGCAAAATTCTATAACCACTGTGTGTGTGATGGATCCAAGCAGAAGACTTTGCCATGCCCATCAGTGCAAGGTAGGAGCAAATCAAGAGGTGTTTTGAACAGTCCAAGGAGCTGACTATGTAAGGGAAAAAAAAATGAAGAAATGTGCTAGACAGGATGGCAAATGGCTGAAGAAATGTCCTTTGCAGAGGGAGAAGGCCTAGAGGGTAAGGAAAGGAAAGGAAGGAAGGTCGAGTGACTTATTCAGCTTCTTCTGCTGCTTTGGATAAGAAAAATATTTTCTTCACACCAAGTCAGCAAAAGCATTTCCTGACATCTTGATCTCTTCGCTGCTGTTTCTTTTTTCAGTGAAAGCCGCTTTCTAAAAGGCATTGAAGAATGTGGGTGCCGGTCAAAGGAATGTATTCAAGTGTCTCCAGGCTTAATGCTGACTGTTGCTAGAACACCCAGGCACTTTCCATCCTGCTCCCGTGCCAAGGGTGAGCCTCACTAAGGCAAAGCACCCACTGCAGAGCAGGTGGAGAGTGTAGGGAACGGAGCAGCATGAGCCAGCAGCCCTGGCAGGGCTGGCATCAGGAGCTCTGATGGCTACAAAGCCAGGTGTGGGTGCCTGACTTAAACCAAACCCTTAGACAACTTTTCTTCAAGCATTCAAGCCTATAGAGTGCATTTGGGTTTTCCTCCTTTCCTGCAGGTGAGTCTGTAGCTGGGTACAGTTCAGGGTTGTGCCGTTCAGCTGCTGTGAACCCACTGAGTTTTAAACTCATTAGTGCTGTGTGAAACAGCAGTGAAAATATTTCTCTGAGTAAATCAAGCAGGAAAGGGAACTTGGGGCTGGATTTGCCTCTGCTTTTTCTGAAATGTAAAGGTAAATGGGGACTTCCCCCTGCACTCAGGTACAGCTGATTTTGCTTTTATGGGACTAGTTGTTAATAATTCCAAATCTTTCCTATTTATGCCTTTTCATAGGCTTTTAGTGAGGATAGGTGAAGTCCTGCAGTGCAACTCGCTAAACTGCAAAAATCTGTTTGCGTGATTTAGAGAACTCTAGGAAAACAAGCTTGAGAAAAAAACTGTAAATATTTGTATAAATGTAAACTACTCCACTCAGCAGTAGGATTGGGACCCACGATTCACCCTGCTCCTACGCCTGGCCGAGGAGAGCTCCAGGAGGGGAAGCAGCGGAGGGCGGGGGAGCCGCGCTGTCACAGGAGGGGAGCGCAGCACGGCCGTGCCGGGCGGTGCCGCAGGGCCACCTGTGCCCTCCTCCTCAGCGTGTAGTTTGGCGGTGGCAGTGCCAGTGCCCCTTTCAGAACCTGCGCTGAAGGCACTGTCCCTGCACGGCCCGAGACAGAGCAGGATTCCTTGCCCGGATTGCTGAGCGGTGAGCGTCCTCCTCACCTCCCCCTCACACGGATTGCTGCAATTCTGTCCTGTTGGGACACTCCAAACAGACAAATCATTATGAGCACACGAATTGCCCTGGAGGACCCGAGCGAATTCATCACAGCAGATGATGTGTTTGTGTTTTGTTTTTCAGGGTGCAGAGCAGTCCTTCCAAGGCTGGGCAGCAAATGGCAGCTGCGGCAGGGCTAACACACATCCTGCCAGCCAAACTCGCCGGGCTCATTCCGAACTTGAAGTGACCCTGGGTCAACCGCACCTTCGTACTTTGTGCTACAAGGAAATGCCACGCAGCAGCACCCCATGACCTGGTGTTTCAGGGAGATGGCCATCAGTGAAAAACTCTAATGAAAAAACAGCTTTCACCAAGTCTCTCCATTATGTGCTCATTCTTTTTTATGTTCTCAAACTAGTTTTTTCCCCTGACTTTTTTTTTTTTCTTTTCCCCCTGTTGCTAATGAGCACTTGAGAATTTGATTTAGCTCCTTGGAATGACTGCCACTTACTGCTAGAATGTTAATCTCTCTAAACCCATTCAGCTCCTCTTACTTGGAAGTCAATCACCTGGAGCCTGCATTTTAAAGAGATGCTGGCATGTCAGGCAGTCGCAACAGCAGAGATGTTTTGGGACAATTCCCACAGCTGGGAGTAATCTCGGGGAACTCATAGCTACTTGACTGCAGACAGTGTTGAATCCCCGGAATAAGCAGAACTGGAGCAAGCCCCAGCAGAGACCAGAAGGGCAAATGGAGGGGAGGCAGGAGGGTGTTAAGCTGCAGCTTCCACACGGGATGCTGCACCGGAGTGTTTTGGGGGACAACCTTTAGTTAATGGTGAGAATATACCCAAGGAGGGCGTAGGCAAACCAGGTCAGAGGAGGCACGCCAAGACACAGCTGGAGATAAAGCTTTAAAGTGTCAGAGGGGGAGTCTGGCTTTCCAGAAGTAATTAGAGAGATGATTTAATTTGTCTTGTACTGGCCATTTTTTAAACCCCTGTTTGGAGGGGGAGAAAACGCACAGAATTCCATATTAAATGTAGGAGACTTGGGCATCACTTGGGATAGCTGACGATTAATGGAGATGTGCATCTGTGAATCATTCCACCGTGCTGTTCTGGAAATGTTTCTGTTTCAGCTTCCTTAGCATGCTCAGAAACCCCTGTGTGTCAGACGTGCTGCCCAGGCCAGAGGGGCAGCCACTGCTGGCCACGAGTAGGACAGCCAGGATCTGGGGGGTGCACTGGGAGTGGAGGGGACCATGAAGTCCCTGACCACCAGAATAGCTCCTGGGAATTGCTTTGCATTTATTACATGGGAAGAAGTGTGTTTTATCTGTGGTATACCCCACCTCTGTCACTGTCCCTTCACTCCCTGTGCAGTCCTCTGATGGCAAACTTTGCAGAGAGAAGATGTAATAATTTAACAGCAAGAAAGGTTGCTTTGCTGTTGCTATAGAGGAGCAGACTGGTCCTGTGATCCCATATGAAAAAGCACATGTTTGGAATAAGCAAATGTTTGGAGTCATTATTTGCTCTTTCAATAAAATTGTTCCTTCTAAATAAGAAACGTATCTTTGGAGTGCATCTCCAGAAACCTTATAAATAAGAAATGCAGAAGGAAGGTCACAGGATGTATTTTGTCAGCATATGCAATATTTTATGAAGAGACATTCTGAGATGGAACTGGGATTCCTTTAGGTACTTGTACATTTATCTGCTGTCCTAACTCTGAAACAAAAGAACACAGAAAATTAAAAGCCAAATGCACCATTATTATTGCTTTAAAAGCAAAATGGAAGATTATGTCCATAAGGTTTAGGAGACTTATGTTACAAGATACCTAATGATACATGACCAGCCTGATACTTCTGCTACAGAGTATGATCAAAAATATATTTTAGCTGTTGCATATAAACTGCAGTGTGCAGGCACAGTAATAGCCTAGTACCTCAGTTTTGAGGTAAACTTTCTTTAAATTGCTTATTAGCTAGCAAAAGTGATTTAGGGATTAAATACAGCAATATCAATGTGATTTCAAGTTCTCAAAAGGGGTTTTTTGTTGTCTACAATGGGAGAGCTACATTTGTGAATTTACTTCTAATTTTCCATAGACTTCAATAGGGAAAACTGTGGGAAGAGCAGTTCCCACAGTTTTTTGCTTCTGAAAATTTCAGAAGAAAATGATGGACTCAAACTGCTGCAGTTACCAGCAATGCACCCATTGCAGAGTCCCTCAGGGGAAGACCTGGTACACAGTAGCACTAGCAACCTGCTAAGCCTAAGACCATAAAATAAAAACATCCAAAAACGGCCATTATTCAAAGAACAAGATGTTTTCAGGAATGAGCCTTTGCTGGAAAAAAGAAAGACCATTAAGTGCAGACAGGTTTCTAAGCTAATGTGGATGGTTGGCTTTGTATTGTGAAGCCAGAAAAATTTGCCCTTGTTGATATTGTGACCACATGGCAACATGAGTCTTTGTATGTAAAGAAATTAATGTCTTCTCCATTTATTAACAGCAATTCTTGGTGAAGAAATTAAGAGATGGACAGACTGCAGGTACCTGAAGAAGATTTCTAAACTTCTGTCAACTGGAGAAGCCATTTCTTAAAAATGAATATATCTCCAGCTTATTTCAGATCACAGGTTTTAAGCTTTTTAAGAAAAGTTCTAGTGATTTGTATTTTATTTTAATCATCTGAGGTCTAAAGCAGAACTGTTTTTTGACACACAAGAGTATTCAGAGCTTTTGGCAGAGACAGGAAGAAGATAAAACAAAACTATTTAATGTCTGGATGAAATAACCAGACCTGCCAAAAAAATTCTTTTGGGAGGTGGAGAAAGAGCAATCTTCAGGCTTTTTTTCATCTATCAGTGTGGCTGAGGGACAGATGGACACCTGTACCAGCGATGGCTGTGGGACCTTGTCACTGTGAGTTAGGGATAGCGAAGAAGGTGACAGGACCTGTTTTGCACCCCTCTGCACAGGGGCACCACCCTGGGCTCAGAAGCATAGAGGGGATGCAAGTCTCCCAAGCCTGGCCAAGACATGGCCATGCTGCCAATGCAGCCCCTGCAGAAGGATTAAAAGACCTTTTATATTTGAATTCACTCTACAAGGATATCTGAGGTATCTAATTTTAAAGATCTTTTAAAAAGTATGTCAGCCACAAGCTTGATCTTTCCATAATTTACATGAGTTCCACCCCCTGAAAAGTAGGGGTTTGTTATTAGAAATAGTTGTCAATGACTGGGGTTAAGCTGTAAGCTGATCTGGAATTTTTTTAATAAAGTGGCTATTATTTGCAGAAAACTGCTGAGTAAAGCTGTTATAATTCCACTCTATATTTAAAAACACTGTCATAGTGTTTTAAATAGTTAGGCACACATTTAACTGTGGGGCCTGGCAGAAGATATGCACCAGTTGAACTCCAGCATGCAGCATGCAGTACAAGTTATACTCCACTTGAATGTGTGGCTTCTACAAGAACTGAAATTCCATCACAGTCAAACATGACTGCCTACAACTTGCAGGTAGTTTCAAATGCCCCAAAGAATACCAAGATTCAGCAGTATAGTCTGAGGCTAAGAGTCACAGATTCTTCGCATGGGAAATTGTCTTCCCGAGTTTCAGCAGACTGAAAATGTCCAGATATAAATTTCTTCCAGCTGAACTTGACATCTCCTGTGCAAACTTCTCAGCTGAGCTGGTTATCTTCTGCTGCTTATGGAAATCTCATGTTTGGGAACTGACCTCACTTGTGTTAACTGAAGAAAAAGTAATTCTGTATAAAACTTTCTGCTAAACCTTTCTTCCGTGTGTCCTAGCCTGGGGTTTCAAAACCATGAGCCAAATCCCAGCCATTACCAACCTCAAGAAAACCCATAAAACAGCTCCCTGTGTGAAAACCCCTATGTTCTTTCCCACACTGCTCACTAAACAATTACTAGGAAATACAAACCACACTCGTCTTGGGATGTAAAATTTGTGACAGAACTAGTAAGTTTATACAGAGCAATACATTTCCTCCCATCTCCACCAGAGCAAGCAGAGCTCCTACCCCTTCAGCCTGATTGGGCAATTCAGCTTTTGCCAACCCCAGGAGCCCAGCACCTTATCTCCAGGCAGGTTAGACCTTTTGGGTCACAGCCGTTGGCTGCACCCAGGACAGCATATAATTTCATCTGCTCCTGCCTCTAACAAAATCTTCAAGCCCTTCCCAGAAGGGAAAGGCCTTTAAAAAAAACCCCCAAAACAATTAAAAAAAACCCCAAACCAAAACCCAAACCTTCAAAACCCCAAACCAAAACTCTTTCCAGGAGACAACAAATGGGAAAAAAAGTGAAAGAGTGTAAAAGTTACAAGCTCAAAAATTGGTGTGTAGAGGACTGGAGGGAGACAGCAAAGTGGAGCATCCTCGAGGGCACCCACCACTCCCTGAAGCTGTTCAGAGAGGCAGTGAACACCACTGGGTTGCTCTGCACAGGGACTCAAGATGACTAGGCGTGGACACAAGGTGCCTACAAAGCTTTCTCCTCCTGCTGGTATGTGAGATCAGTCTGACCAGAGCCAGGAGGAGGCTGATGAGGAGCTCCTGAGACAGTAATGCTGTCTCCCTCTGTCCCCTGACACCAGGACAAAGAAGGTCTTTTGTTATTAAGGGTGTAAATATCCCTTCAAACCCTCTGCCAGGCCACACAGCAGCCTTTTAGCCCCAGGGTTATTCAGGTGAGTCCCCGTGGTGTCACCCCATGAAGTCCATCATGTGACTGTATGAAATGATAGGACCGACCTCCTGTTTTCCTGCTCTGAGCTGAACAAAGCTGTCTGGGAAGAACTGGAAGAGGTAGATGTAGAGCTAAAAGCTCTCTTTTCCTGTCCATGACCCCATCTGATCTCGAGAGTGGGCATTAGCACTGGCTTATTACCTTGATGGCAATGCAGAGCTGCTCAGAAGCAGCAGCTGCCTTTGAATATGAGCTCTTCAGAGGAATATGTACTCTGAAAATGCATGGCTGAGGCCAGAGAACACCCTTCAAATTTAAACCCTTTTCATTCAAAAGAAAACTGTTCAAAATCCCTATCTGCATGGCTATTTAAGGCAAGTCTATCAAGCTGGACTTAATAGTGCTGTGCAGAAACAATATAACTCAGTGACTTCAGGTTTCAGGGGAATAACTTTATCTTCCCCATAATGAGTTGTATCATATGATAGTGACATAGCTCATTTGGGTGACATGGCAATCAAAACCAGGAGAGCTGTGCTCCTTTGCTGTAACTGGGGTTGTGCTGTAAATGCAAATGGTGCTGATAGGGTTTAGCTTCTCTGCAAGACCTCTGTGGTTAGTTACTGCTGCTAAGTGCTAATCCCTGGGAGCAAGGGCGGAACAGAGGGAACTCTGGCCTTGGTGCCTTCCCAAACGCGGCAGGCACAGCACTGAACCTCAAGCCCCAAATGCAAAGAATTGTGGTCAGCTTGGGCTAGATCTCAAGGCAGCTCCTTTAAAAAAGCCTTTAAAATGATCACCTGTTTTTTTACCTGCAGGCATTTCGCAAACCCAGTACAGGCAGCTAGCCATTCCCATAAAACATGAACAACAGATTTCAGAAATACCACTCACATGAAAGGCTTTAGACAAAACAAACAGGTGAACAAAAGCCCAGTGAGACCCTCTTTGGCCTGATGGCTCTCTTCATAGATAGAGAGGATTTTGTTTAGGTTCTTGGCATCTTGCAAGGGAATAAAAGGCATCTAATATATAGATTTTTCTTTTTCTTTTTTTTTTTTTAAACACTTTTTAAACACTCCAAAGCACTAACTAGGTACAGATTACCTCACCCACATCAAAGAATGGAAACACAGCTATGTGAAAGAACCCTTTTCATTGAAGAAAAGTATTCCCTCCCAGTGTTTGCAAACACATTGTGTTGAATAATAGTCTTAAATTCATCAGCTAAAGCAAGCATTTGTAAAGTATGTGGGGAAACTTCAGTGGAAGAAAAACACAAGGTGTACAAGATCTAGTGCATCTTTCTTAAATTTCTTCTGACATCTGTAAAAACTATATTTACACTTTCTTTAACCTCTTTTTTTATTCTTTATTTTTAACCAGGGCTTTGCAGCCTCTCTCCACTCTCCTCAAAACTCTCAGCTGGATTTAAGCTAACAATGTGCTTATTTTTGAAGAACGACAGGGGAAACTTCTAACCATCAGCATTACTTGGATTTTTTCTTTTGTGCTGCTTGTTGAAAGATAGATTGTGAATGCAGAAAAGCGAGCTATTGAAAGTCAGCTGTAGTATGGATTCACAGATCCAGCTGAGTAGCAAAGGCCTTTTAACAAATCCTGCAACATCCTATATAGAAGTTGAGAAGATAAATAAAGCTAACATTGTAATTTAATGGAAAAAGAACACATGTTAAGTCTACCACCGTCAGGAAACACAGGTTGAAAAATTCTGTGCCTTCCCTCCCCATATGCTGTAAATTAGGTTATCCATAAAATGGAAGGCTTTGGAAGTCTTGAATGGCAGAAAACCACGTTCATTACCCAAAAATTGGCATATGCCTTAGTGTGAAGGTGTCACAGATAATTCTTCCTGAAATTTGGAATCTGATTGCTCAGAACAGGATGCTTTTCCTGCAAATTGTTAGTTTGATTCTAGTTTGTGTAGCAGCTGTCACTCAGCTTTGGCAGTTCAGCCACTGCTGCCTACAAGGGGAGATGTCTTGGCAGAGGAAGGGACACCATCCAGAAGAGAAATGAAGCTGAGTTCTGAGGGAACCTCCACAATAACCCAGAACCTCAGCATTGCCCCTGTTTATTACAGCCCATCACAAAGGCTGCAGGGATTCTCCTGCTAAGCCACATGAGAGGGTCACGTGAAGCTGAGGCCATTTTACAAAACTGAACATGTAGAAGACAAGCCAAGTGCACACAGAGACATGAGAACCCTTCCTTGCCTCAAGGTATCTCTCCTGGTCACATGCAGTTAGTGGGAGCTTTGCAAAATGAGTGATGTGTGGAAGCACTTCTAGTTTCCTCATCTGGCATAACAGTACATTAAATAGCAGCATAACAGCCTTTCCTTGATTATAGAGCTGATGTGTGATCCAGTGTGGTAAATTTTTGTCACAGTATAAGTCTGACTGAATATTTCAGAATTTTGACTTAGATTGGCTTAATTATTTTCAAGAACTGTCCAGATTTTGAAGAACTGTAAAGTACCAAACAATTGAGCATTTCTGGGTGTTGTGTGAAAGACTTGTTTTGGCTTCAAATTTCCATATTTGTGTTCATGAGATGATATAAAGTAGTCAAAAACTCCTACAGAAGAGGTAGCCAAATGTTCACCTTGTAAGAGATAAATCCCCACCATCTGTCCACCTTCCACAGAGCAAGAGGTTTGCAATAAAAAGCACACCAGGGTCTCACAGCTGCCCAGGTACCATTGTACACCTGCGGTTCCACAGATCTTTCTTTCAGTAGCACTGCAAACACAAGCATTTTGGCATTTAAATTTCTGGTGCTTATTTCCAGCCCTCATAGAAAATGGCAGGTTTGCAGGCATAACTGATGGGACTGTATGGTTGTGGGAATGAGTACCTAAGCATATCTATGAAGAAAGGTGAAATTAAAAACAAGTCCCATTCAAAATTTCTGCTGCTGCACTGGAGCTGCAGAGGATTGAGTTAGTATGTAGGAAAATGTATGGTTCAACTTTCTCCATTTAAGTTAATTCTGCCTTGCAAATGAATTTCAAAACTTTACTGGAAATAAAATTCTTATCCATATACTAGACTGGTGGAATAATACTAATCCCCATCTCATTCTCTGACATTATGGAACAATGGCTCTTTTGTCTGATATTAGGACATTTAAGAAAACTCATATATTAAGAGAAATCTGTTGAAAACTCTGATGAGAGATACACAAGGCAGGTCTTCAGCTTCACAAGCATCAGAACCTGCAGATTCTAAAGAGCAAAGTGAGGTGCAGACATTTGGTCTCTGACTTGTATAAGCTCATGGAAAAGGTTTACCTTGTTTTTTTCAAATTAAAAGCTTCTCCTGCTTCCCAAGGAGACGTATGAAAGATGCATTTGAATGGAAACCTGGAAACCTGTTCCAGGCCATCTCTTCTACATTGTGAAATCCAGCATTTACTAGTGGTATTTGGCATCATTAGCAACTCTTTTATGTACACAAAGGCTTTGGAAATCAGTGCAGCACTAGTTTTAGTCCAAGGCTTCAAAGCAAGACCATAGTGACATGTAGGGGAAGCATACCCAAATATAAACAGCCATGGGTAAACACAGGAAAACACTTCAGTTCTCTAATACTCCACTGCATGCGCAGGAACCAGCAGATATACTTATTATCTCATTGGGATGAGCTAAGATGGATGTTCCTGGGTCTACTATAGTGGTAATTTCAAATTCAGCATGCATAGGGGCAGAAAAAGCTCACAAACTGCAACTTTCATTTATTTATCATGGAATAAAGGTCCGTAGAACAGAACAAGATCTAGAATACTTGAAGATTACAAGCAGTGAAGAATGGATTCACTGAAGCAGGCTAAGGAAGCACAAACATTACACCTACCAGCAAAGCCTCTGCTTGCCCAAGAGGCTTTCAACTCTGAAACTGCTGAGCTTGCTCCTGCCATCCTGATTGTGTATGACCCCTAAAGAGGATATACAGCTGCTTAGTCAGTTCTGGAGGAGATAAATAGGGATCATTCTATTTTTCCTTGCTAACCTATTTCCACTGTGTGGCTCTGGCCACTTACACCAGTTTCTTGAATCCTCTGCTCTTCAGCAGATGGGGTCATAGTTGGTGTGCAGTTTTACAAATTCTGAGTAATTTCTAACCACCTTCTCTTGAGGTGGAAAGGAAGAGATTTGGAAGCTGAGCACTCTTTGCCTCTGAGGAATTTGGGGTAGGATTTATCTGTAGAAATCTTTCCCTGCAATGCCACCACTAGTAGGGACCACCAAAATGAATTAATGGTTAAAAACCCAAGCTACATGAGTTTGGGTGAAATGAGCAATGCTACTGGGATCAGCAGCACACAAAAATAAACACACAGTATATTTTTGCAATGACAGGCACAGAGAGAAATGGATTGTTTACTCATTGACCTGGTGCAGCTGGTCAGACTAGTAATGATTACTTCGGTAAACAACTCTCATTCCTGCCTTTTCTGCCACATGCAGTTTGTGCTCTCCTATATTAAAAGCCGCCACAAAGAACTCTCCAAAACAGTGGCAACCAATATTGTGCCTCTTACATACCCTAGGTGGTTTAAGTATGAAAAATAAGGAGCTGCTGGCACACTGCCATGCTATCACAGGAGAAAGTGGAGTTAAAGGGTTTTTTGAAGGGCAAAGAGCTGTGTGGCAACATGCAGCACATGTGACCTGCCAACAAAAGCAATCAGTGGCACAGACATGGCACAGACGTGCACCAAGCATGGGGACAAAAATGGAGAACAGGGACAATAGCAGGAAGCCAGAACAGTCCCTGCAGCAGAAAAAGGGGGGGGGGGGAAATTACATTCATCAAGTACCTCTACAGATTTGCTTTGTGAGAATGTGAAACAAAGGGAAATGCTTTGATGCTAAGCTTTCAGGATCACTAAATGCATCCTGGGAATCATTGTAATTGTTATCCTCACGTTCCACTCAAACAATTAATGCTGTGCCTTCTCTTTACATTAGAAAGGAGTGGTTTGCTAGTTTTGTGGCAAAAAAAGAAAGAAGAGGAGGCATGTCAATACAAAAGATGGACAAAAAAATGTAGCTGAAAGTCCAGTAGTGATTATTACTGTTGTTTTAAAGTTTGAGTTAAAAACAAGCATCATTGCAGTGACTCCTACCAAACTAGCAAAGTCTTTACCCTCGTGAATGAGTGCATATGTGCATGCATGTATGTCTGCAATGATTTAAGGATTTTAAAGATAAGGATTTTAAGGATAAGTGATTTTAATAGCTTTCAAGGACATGACTATACTTTTGATTATGCTAGCATTGTACTGCTCATGACATCAGAGCAAAAGTGCAAGTGCAAAAAAAACCTGAGGCCACAGCATGAAACTACCTCTCTTGGTTACCTAGTAGGGTATCTACCCAAACAAAATTTAAAAAAAGAGAAAGTCTAGCAGGAACTTTTTGTGGTTGCTACTTTGAGAACATTAATGCATGACTCAGCTTGAGAAATCTTAAGATTAATAACTTTGCTCTTAAGAAAAACTTGAAAAATGAGGTCAGATACAGTTCAAACTGGTTAAGATTCCCCAAGAGTAAAGTTACAAATACAAATAACCCCAAGACCAAATATATTATTAATTGCCTATCAGGGAGCTAAAGGGCACACAGTAAATGAAGATAAATAAAAACTATAGTAAATACACAGCAGTAATTTATTCTTTTCATGGGCAGGGGGGAGTGGGGCAGAAGGACTAGGGACTCTACCTTTGTGTAGACTATTAATAGAGATACTCCATTAAAATAGACAAATCTTGCTCATTCTAGCAAGAAATGCCAGAATAAGACTTCACTCTGATGATGATACCCATTCATTACAAGAATCTGTATCAAAGAAGAATACCAATACCAAGAATACAATACCAAGAACTTCCAATATTCTTTTGCTCTATATTAAAACCAGTCTGGTTTGTTATCTCTACCCAGTATGTTACCAGCTTGCAGAACCTAACAACAGATATGCATTTGATGCAACATTTCTTCAGAAATTCGACACAGTTAACTGTATCTGACAAAAAAAAAATACAGGAATTATTTCCTTAAAACTGTTATTCATCAATGATGGGAATTTAAAATGATGGTCCATGAACTTATGTTTTATTGCCTTTAATTTGTGGAATTGAGTTAGAATCAAGTCAAACCCTGAGTTTATCTGACATTTGATGATAAATCTATTATCTTTCAAAATCAAACACCATATTATACTTATTTAGATCTCCTTATGTTTTTCTAAGTATTGAGAAAAGGTGCTTTTCGTTTACACTCACATCTATTTTACGTAACTAGAACATTGGTGATGAAAAAATTTGTGTAAGCCATAGACATATTCAGAGATCAAATTAAGCATCCTTATTTTTTATAAAAATCTAATAAGTAATTATTTTACAGAGGTGAAGGATTACTGATCCTGGACTTTTTATATCTACATACTTTAAAGGATCACTGGAGCAGGATCACTGCTCTTAACAGACTGAAAAGTATAATGTCTGTAATGTTTTAAGTGGAAGCCTGGAGCTATATTCAAATGAAAACACCTTTCAGGCTGGAGATAAGGTGATAGTTGAAAAAATACAAGTGATGAAAGGGGAATGAAAATCACTTTCTTTGTAGTCTGAACAGAGTGGCAGGAAAATTTTGCTTCAGGAGACAGTAAACAAAGGAAGAGCCTCCAGAAAAACGAGTGTGAGGAAGATAATGTCTGGCATCCATCCCTGAATCTCAACTAGACTCAGAATAAGATTGACAGAGTCCCTGAATTTCTGTAGGCACATTAACTCAGGCATAGAAACTGGAAAAAAATCTAGTTGCCCTGACTTTAAAAAAAGTGCAGACATAAGGCAATCTTCAGAAGCAGTGCAATTCCTTCACAGTACTATCAAATGTAGGCCCGCTTTTTTTCCCCTTTCCATATTTTTGAACACCAGCATTTCAGTGCCCAGGCTGTATGTGTGTGCATGCAGCTATCAGGATGCACCAACACCAGATTTACACCTCAAGATCCACCTGCTTCCAGCCTCAGATTCTTGCCTGGAAGGTATTAGAAGTCAGGAAGAAAAGATGCCAAACCCATTGGATGATCAGTTTCCTACGAAAACACAAACATCCACAACAGTTTCACAATATTTTGCACCCATCAGGATCTTGGACAGGCAGATATGGGGGAAATTCCTAGAACTCCTCCAGGGTGGCATGTGTTCAGCTGCAGCCTCCTTTCACTATCTCCTCCCTCAAAACTGTGGTGATCTGCCTTTTGAGGCAGAGGCAGCCCAGCCTCATATTTTCTTCCTTTTCAGTCCAAGACTTGCACAGCTCTGTGAGGAGACCACTCCCAGCCTGGCTGCTCTGTGGTTATCCTTTGTGACCATGTTCTGTTTCCACCTCATCAAGTAACTAAACAAATAAACATGTTCACAGTGACATATGCTGTAAATTCACTCTTGATTAAAGGAAGGAGAGCATCTGACATTGTCGCCTAGTCTGGCTAGGAAAGCTTCCAGAACAAGCTCTGGCTTTGCCTCACCCATTCTTTGGAAAGGGGATTTGTCCATCTCAATCTGACTGAAGCAATTCCTGACTGTAACAACTTTGTGTGAGGCAGGAGCAACATAAATTAATTTCCAGTGAAGTGGTTGCTAATGCATCCTTTGACCATGTGGTGAAACAGGCAGATAAGACAAACTTCACCTCAGATTCTGGTACTATTTTACCTGGATTTAGGAGCTTGTCAGGCTGATATAACCAGCAGGCAGAAGGGCATATGAATATGACTGGAAGGTTATATATTCTGCAAACTGTTATGTCAATGCTTATGAGCATGGCTCTGGAACTCTGGGGAAGCATTGAGAAAACCACCCAAAAAGACTGCTTCAGAGATAGTGAAGTTCTGGACTCATATCTAAACCCAAACTTTGATAAAGTTTAGATTTGGATATTTTCTACCTGGCCTGGAGGCCGCTTCTGTTTCACAGTTTAAATGCACACCTAATTAAGGAAGTTGTAGTGTGACCCCCTGTGCCAGAATGCAAAGCTCTACCAGAGCTGCACACTCAGCATTTATAAAAGAGAGCAAAGCAAAAAAAGCATGGTATAGGTATCCAGGTATTGGGGTGCCAAATAACTTTATATTAATTCCTTATGCACAAATGTCAAATGCTTTTAGGACCTAGCCTGTTACTTTCCAGTTTATTACAGGGCCCAACTTGGTAAGTGAAAGGTAATATGTCTTGGTTGAACAAATACCTAATGAGAGAGGGAAAAAAATATCACTGTGACACTGCACAGTTTGAGAAAGAGACATAAGGAGCAAGGATAATGACCAAAGCAGCCAGCAAAACCTAACCAGATGGAAGTTATTGGATAAACCTGCTATGAATAAGGCCAAAATTCTACAGAGAGCTGTGCACTTGCTTAACTTAGAGCATGTAAGTTGTCTATTTGCTGCCACTGTATAATTTTCCCAAGTACAAAAGCTTTTGTTGGCACAAGTGTAGGAATGAAATCAAATCCATGCAGAGAACGTGTCACAGGATCTGGTCATGACAAAGTCCTAAGGTAAGATAAATGAATGATAAGAAAAAAACTTCCAAGAAAAAGAACAAGGATATAGATGAAGAGATGCCAGCAGGATGAATACATTTTAGTAATGAAACAGACCAATATACAAGAAAGGTACAGGAAAAATTACATGCTGAACAGACAGCCAAACTCCCTTTTATCCCTCCTTGAATATCTATTATCAAGCACAGTCAATTTATTTATGCTGCCATTTCAGTTTCCTTCGCTTAGTTGCACTGTTCTGTTTGTTTAAAAATACTGCCCTAAGTAATAAAAAGATAAACCTATACTGTCCCTTTCAACCATATTTATGTCTCTTCTACCTGGATTTGCACAGCTGTCATGTACTCAGTTGCTAATGACTGGGAGCTGAAACTTCAAAGATTTGCTATATGTGAGTACTCAACACTGGGGCTTGGAAAACAGTCTTAATTACTTGATAGACCTTTTACTCCTTGCAAAACGAAGAATAAATCGGTTGATAATGAATGAGTCTCTCAAAAATATCTTGTATTTGACCTATTGTACAGTAGTGTAGACAAAGGGGAACTCTCCTGACAAATGATCCCAGGTATTTTTTTTTAGCGCAAGTTTGAGCGGAATCGGCTCCCTGTTCCTGCAGCTCCTTCTGCTGGAAAAGCAGCAGAGTTGCAGGAAAAAAAGGAGAGACCGGCTCCTGGCTCTTTGTGCCGGGAGCAGCTGCCAAGAACAGTCATTTTCCCGAGCTGAGTGAAATGTTTCGTCATTTAATAAAGGGGAAACCCTGAAAATATCTGCAGACATAAAATAGCGCAGTTATACACTACTAGCCCATATGGAAGAAAAAATGTTCCCTTCTGGCTTGCATGTGTGTTAGATACTCCGTGACAATTCTATAGCAAGAAAGAAAATAGAGCAAAACGCACTGATAATTACTGTGATACACACATTGGTCAGCACCAGCCCAGACACTTAATTTCACAGCACTCTGACGACTAATTGAAAAAACAGCTCCAAAGTCAGCATCCATATTACAGCTATTGACCTTGCAATAAATGTTGTGATCTGTAGGACCACAAAAGTTGATGCTTTTACCCAGTCAGCACTTTGAATCTAGCTAAGTTTCAGTTCACAAACTGCATCTAGGAAAAAACAGGATCTGAGAATTTGCCTATCAATAAGCACCACGACATCTGCTCTGTTTGAGAAACAGCAGACCCATAGACTTTTTATTTTAACATTTAAATTCATTTTAATGGAAAGGTGGCGAAAGTGCTGAACTGCCAGTCCTGAAAACTGGCATGAACTATTTGCCCAGAGGAAAAAAGTATCCAAAAACTAACCTTAGCTTTGACATAGGATATTACAAAATTTTCATCAAATTAATTTTTCATTTGGAAAACTACCTATAAAGCTACTGATGCAGGAAATCTAAAACACTGCTGATAGCTTGGGTTTTCCTGTCTTACGTGTCTTCCTGACAGGTTCAAATACATAGAAACCCTCTTCATGCCTGCTGATCTGAAGTCCTCACATAAGCACCCTTTCTGCAACAGAGCTTGCAACACTTTCTTTCTCCAGTGCCATCATGCTAGAGAACATTATCATCTTTACCAGGACTCTGCTGGTGCATGATCAGTTTCTCTGCAGTTGGTAGCATCTCTTGGCCTGTTTTTGCCTCCTTCTTCTTCACAGTTCTACAAAATCCAATTCAAATTCTAATTAAAATGGCTCCTCAACTGCTGTATAGCTTGGCATATTCATCCCACCAGAGGCACAGAAGAAAAGATATATAATGCTAACTATATAATTTTTTCTGCTGGTTTTGTTATATTTATTAACCACTCAGCACTTAATTGTTTTCATGTAATAATGAGATTTAAATAGAAAATGCACCTGTAAAGCTTCAAGGGGAGGGTGCATTTTCTAAATTTGATGTTAAAATGTTTCATACACAGCAAGCTGAGGAATATTTAAATGGAATGACTCTAAATAGACCAAGCTCTAAGTACACTTTCATTAAAAGCCCCCAGTGAAAGGTGTGATGGAAGTAATACACAAAGTATTCACTGAAAAAAATACTGGAGATTGACAACGCATATGGCTCCCAACTGTGTGTCCCCTCCAAATGTGTGTCCCTCTCAGTTCTGCTGGTGGAAGAAAATATGTGAGCATTTTCTATCATCTATGCAATATCCCCCAGCTTCACTTGAACTGCCTTGCACAACAGCTTAAGTTAAGCCACCTTTTAAATTAAGCCAGACTTGGCACTGACACCGCCACAGAGTGTTCAGGTGCCAGTACAGCAGTGATATCTGACACAGAGGTGATAAAAAATCCTAGGATAAGAGGTGTGGTGAAAAGGCATTAGCTCTAACCCATTTGTCAAATGAACAAATGTTTCAGGCTTAGGTTTACTTTTGTGATGGACAAATGTCGTATGTCTCTACCAACTATTGGTTATACCAATAACCTGGGTGAGATAAATGGAGAAGCACAGGCAAGGAAAAGGAGGCTACTGCTCATTTGTTTTGGGTGCTAGTTAAGAAATACTGAACTTCGTCCAAAAGTCAGCCAGTGACATGTAGAGCCAGCGAAGTCGGTGGGTGAGGACGTCCCTGGTGCGACAATGTATTCTCAGCCTGGCTTGGCATTTGTAAATACAGCCAGAACCTGGAGTGTCCCATGCGAATCCACAACTATCACATACATGAAAGAACCTTTATACTGTCACACGGGGTTTACACGCAGGGATTCCCAGTGCCACTGTGCCCCATCTCTCCCTGCTCACCAGGCTTTCCTGTATGGCCAGAGTGCGGCAAAACCCGCCCAGCAGCACTGCGAGGAGGCTGGAAGCGCCTGTGACACTGCCCGCGCTCGGGCTGCTTGGGAACCGAGCGGAATCCGGCGGAACGCGGGCGGGAGCGCCGGGCTGCGCCGGGAGGTGGCAATGCCGAGCCGGCCGGGCTCCCCAGGGCACGGCAGGCATCTCGTACAGGGATACAGCTCCCTGTCTGCTCCCGACAGCTCCGGCGTGCCGAGCCTTTGAGAGCTGATTTACTGCATGCATTCTGGGATGTGCTACGCTGCAGATGGCCACTTTCCCCCCAGCAGTCTGAATGAACCAATTAACAGAGAGCACTTGATTCCACGACATCTCCTTAATGCCTGAGGAGTTTGCTGAACCAGCTAAGATGCTGTTTTATTTGATTGAAGGTGATATTTTTTTCATGGCAGTTGAAGTGATGTCAATGCATCAAGAACGTAGCAGAAAACCCAGGGTTGTTATGAGGGTCTCAGAAAGGCTCTGATTAAATAAAGCTTATTTAGAGAAAAGCTTAATGACTTTTATAGTATTTAACCATTATGTTCCAAACACAGAAAAGTTGGATCTGCAATTTTCAGTGTGGGACTGAATGAGCATTAGCACCAGAAATCACATTAATTCAGTTACAGATGATGTTTGGGCTCTGGACTTTATGGGTTGGCCCTTACTCTTTTAACCATGTGCTGCGTCTCCAGTCATGGTTTCTTAACAGTGAGCAAGATCTTACCAAAGTGTGTGCTCTTCTGTTCTCTGAGATCAGAGATGTCATTCATTCCTTTGATCCAACATGTTCAAAGAGTAGGGGATATTTTCTTATTTGACTCCAGGGCTTGGATTCCAGTGGGGAGAGATATAACACCAGAACAAGGAGAATTTGGATAAGTAGCATTAATGCAATTAGATAATTAAGATGTCTGATGAAACACTGCCAAATTGACAATGTCTTCTATTGAATTTATATGCATGTTTTGTATGGTAAATTCAGTGTAATGTTACACATAATGTGTAATGTTACACAATAATGAAAGAATTTCATTGTAATGCTCAATTAAAAAAATTCTGGCAAAGTTCAGTTTGGGAATATTGCTTTTCCTCTGGAATTCTTCTCATGAGAAGAAATAGATGGCAGTATTTTTCAGTTTCCTCCTATGTAGGTATCAGGATACAACCGTGTCTTGAGTTCTGCAAGATAAACTGAAAGAGTCTGAACAGTGCCAGGAAGTAGCAGAACTATAGGATAGGAAATTCAGTACCAGAATGAGATCAGGCTTAAACTACTATTAAGTGTTCTCTTGGCTGAAATTATAACACAAATCACTACTAGAAGCCTTTCAGATGAGAAGAACAGCCCCCTACACCACAGATACCCTTTCCATACATTCTGGGAGCTTTCACATCATCGGGGGTTACTGCTGAGCCAAAGCAGCCAAGTGTCAGAACTGAAATCTGTAAAAAGAGTATGAGATTTTTGCTGTAGGTTCTGAATGGATAATTGGACTTCATGCTGTGAACTTGCAACACAAACTTGAGAGATTAAATCTGGAAGATTTCTTAGGAGTAACCCAATGCCTGTTTAGAAAACAATGTTCAGATTCCTTATTGGAATACTACTGAAATTACCATTATTAATAGTTTCCCCTTCTCCCTGGTACATCTCAAGTAAAAAATTGCACTAATTAAGTGGTATGAATCTACTGGGTGGATATCCTCAAGCAAAAGTAAAATACTCTTCATTTGTTCTAGAAACCTTTGTCAGTTTTTCTAATTGCCGATCACCTGAACACATAAATTAAGAAAATATGCAATTCCATGTAACAAAGACATTTTTAATTCAAACTGGGTGAGCTAAGTAGTATTTTGACTGCCCAGGGCTTCCTATGACTGCTGAATCCAAGTGGAGTTGATTTGGATGAATAACACAGGGATTTAATAAATTAGAAAAGAAAGATTAAATAATTGAGGACACTTTCTATAATGTAAACCTATTGGAGCTCTTGTTTCAGAAAGGAAAAAGTTGCTTAGACTTGCATCAGCTATATTTTCATCTCAATGATACTTCTACAGATCAAGGGAAATTCAGTAGCCCTGTCAGGAAGAACAAAATCTTCAAATTGACAATACATACACTGATATCAAACAATCAGTGCTTCATTCACCTATATAAAAAGATGAGAACTCAGGGCCCTGCAGTCTGCAGTGCTTCTATGATGATTAACAAGATCACTGAAGGTTTTAACAAGTGAAAAACAGAGGAGCAACAACCTTCCATGTCATTTTGCAAATTAATGTCATGACATCCTTTGTTACCATAACTGAATGAGTGCTTCACAAAGAATTTAATATACATGAAGATTTGGAAAAGGGATATTATGACAAATGGGAATAGACTCTCAATCTTTTATAATCTTATCCTGTTTTTAGTATTTCCCTGTTAGTTTTCTTGAAGTATTTTGAATAGAACTGGTTTTTCTCCTATGAAAAGCAATAGATCTAATTCCAACAGTCTCTACGGAAACTCATAATGTTTGAGAACAATTACCAAGTTGTGAAATGCTAATGTACACAGTCTTCTTTGACTTGAACCAGACCAGAATACAGATGCAGAATCAGTGAAATTTTAAATGGAAGCCTGATGCCTGTTTTGATCTAGGACAGACAAGCACACTGCTATTTCTGTTCAGGAAAGTTTTGCTTTGAAAGCTATTATGATCACAGCAGTGCACAACAGCTTTTAGTATCTCTAGCTACTAATATTAACCAATTTAACCACTCTGAAAGTGCAACCTTATCACCAACATCCACTGAGTAATTTCAAAAAAAGCAAACAAGCCATAAAATCACATGCAAGAAAGACTCAGGCCAGTCCTCAATGAGAACAGTACGAGCTGCACAAATCCTTTTATGCTAAAACCATGGCGAAGAAAATTGTCTTCTTATCTCCATGTTAGCCATTCCAATACTGAATTGATGTCTTTGTCCTGCATGGAAAGAACAGAAACCTATCAGCAGCCTGTAAAACTGTTTTTCTGAGTTTGTAGCTTGTCTGTCTCTGTCTACATTGACACTGTGATCGCTTGCATGAGGCATATGCACAGTTCCTTGCCTGAGAGGCTATTATTAGATGCATGAAATCAGTTGGAAGGCTGTGTTTTTTAAAGCCTGCCCCATTTCTTAGAGTACTTAAACACTGCAGGATACAGGCTAGGGAAGTGCCAGACTTTAGAACAGGTCACAGCTGTTCTTCACTCCCTGAAAGAAACCAGGCTTAAAGTGAGGAACACAAAGAGAGGAAAGGATGGGCACTGTGAGAACAGGCTCCAAGCCCTAGCAATGTTCTATTACACAACATAAAGACAGCTTTAAAAGTCATTGGGGTATGCAGGTTATCTGTTTTACAGACAAAAGGTCTAAAAAAAGCCACTAATCCAAGATGTATAAGAAGGCAAACACTGACAATCTGCTTCTAGTTTCAGGTTATGTCCCAGTCAACATTGAACTTCAGCATAATACCAGAACAGAAATGGGATTCAAAACTACTGTTTCTCTTCTTTATCCTCCTGGCTTTGATGAATACTCTTATGTTGCCTCTGCTTGTTCAGTGATTTAAATTCTTTTAATCTTTGTTTGGGAGGACTGTCTAATTTCTGTTTGTTCAAGAACATAAAAATGCAACTGTGACTTGCCAAAACTAAGAATGTGCCTTTCCATTATCAATCTACTAGGTACTGGTGAGAATGCAATGGTCATACTAAAAAACTTGTCAATTCAGGTTATTAACAGACTATTTTGTCATAATTGCTGGAAAATTGTGACAAAGTACTCAAAAGGGAAAAAAAAGGAAAATTTCACACAAACAAACGTACCAAGTGAGATGCAAATGGTAAAAAGCAATAAATAGCAGCAGAGTGTATTTCTTATGGCTGTGGTTGCATAAAGGATCAAGCAATCTAATTCCCAGGCAATGATCTGATGATGCATATGCACTGCCACAATAGCTGCATTGAAACTGTACTGCTTAAAAAACACTTTTCACAAATCTGCTTCACATAAAATACATTTGAGAGAGAATTGATTGATTTTGTGAATAGGGCTGAGTTAATTTTGAGACTTAAAATGGTTGGCAGCATTCCAAGGAGAGTTAGACTCACAGATTTCTCTGCAATATTCTTATCTGCAGAGCAGTGCTGAAGATTTATGAAAAAGAGATCAGCTTCATCAGCAGAGAAAATTGCATACAGGCACTGTGATGAATGCTGCTAATCAGAAAGGTGTCTGTAGCACACGTGTGTATCTGAAGTTGCAAAGTCAGCATGTTGACATTCAATTGAGATTTAATTCTTGGTTACTACGATACTTAGTTTCCAGCAGGGAGAGAAACTAGGAAAACCCTCACAAAGATGGTAGTTTTCTGCCTGATCCTGTAAAATCTACTGGACTGCAATAATAACAATAACAACAATAATAACAATAACAACACGTGCTTAGAGTATTGATCTCTGTCTTTTTAAGCTTTGCAGTCTTTATTTATAACACTGCCTAACACATATTACAAACTTTTAAGAGACACACGAAAATAGTCTGAGCTGAAAAGTGAGATGATGAGTTAGATGATAGTGAGTCACGGGGAAGACTACTGGAATGCAAGGCTTTTCTCTAAATCATCCCTGTTCTTACAAGGTACCCAGTATAAACAGCCAGAGCTGTAAGAGCAGTTTGATCTGGCAGACAGATACTCTCACTTTTGTAAGAAAGGGGCTGGAGACCCATTTGCAGATGGAAGGAATTTGAGAACTGGAATTCCCCTCCAGATAAAGGAGAAAAAATTAACCAAGCTCAATAAGATTCTTGGGTGTATCATTGATTACACTAATTACAAAATTAAACACAGTGAAGTGGGGGCTTGTGAGCATTAGCAGCATGTGTCTTCACTTGGTTTAGACCACGGATACCTTAATGCTTTGTTTAGAGTTTACCTTGGCCTTGACATGTGATTTGCAAAGCAGAGAAAAGATCAGGGGAGAGACATGGGCAGCAGTGAAATTGGATTTTAGGGAGAACTAGCAGGAACAGATTTGTGGTCTCTGTAACTGAAACTCCCATCATAGTAAGAGGAGTATCAACAACAGTGTGAAATGTCAGAGTGGGGAAGGGAACATGTACCTTACAACACCAGTCCTCCCACAGAACTAGAAACTTACTATTTCCTTGTGAATGGAATGAAATTAATTCGGAACAATGGGTACAATGAACTAAGAATCTCAAAACTGACAGGTGGGTATTACCTGGGCAGAGGCAAAGCCTGATCCTGTATCACTAAACTCAGTAGGAGTGTTTAAATTTAGCTCAGTAGATGCAAGTTGTGAAAGGCTGGCAAATCTGCTTTGGTGTCTAGGGTTACCTGTGCAGGGGTGCTGCAAAAGAACAGAGAGTCTCATTTCTTCACATCTGCTCAAGGTCTCCTAAACATTTAGATTGTCTCTGAACCTAAGTTATAGAAGATAGGAAGAAAACAGACAACAGAAGTGTTGAGCACCACTTTAGACATGTACCATAAAATATGTACTAATGAGGCGGGTTATAATTTAATTTTGCAACTTTAGGGATGTGAACAAATCTTTTCAGGCTTGATTCATTATGCATGTGCAGCTTCAGGGCTCTCCATTCTGTGTAGCTGTGCTTACCTACGTACAAGATGAAAATTGAAGGAGCTGTTTATGTCACTAAAACCAGAACGTGTTGTCCCTGGAACATGAAAGAATGTCTTCTCCTATATTTTGCCAGACCACACAGCTGCTGCTTTTTGGTGTCAAATTATCTGACTGTGCTTTACTTCTCTGTGCTGTATCTCCTTTGTCTTTCTGGCAGACATCTTTGCAATTTTATTAGTATTTGCATAAGTGAACATTGTCTGGCACAAACGGTTTCTATGGAATCTATGCAGTAGCTTTATTTTTCTTGGTAAAGTATAAGCATTTGCAACTGAGGTGACTTATATGTTAAGTCCTCACATTTGAGCTGTAATTAGATTACACAGGGAAATATTCATACTGGTAATTGCTCTCCTGTTCTTAATTCCAGGAATAATATTTCAAATATATATATCTATATTTTTATAGAGAGATAAACTAGAAATCTATATTTTATATATATATATATATACCATTAATATATATTTATAATATGTATTATATAAAATGTAAATACAGTTATATATATATATATACATATATTTATATTAAGAGTATCTGAAGGGGGTGGTTTTTTGTATGAATATGTTGAAGTCCAGCTTTGCTAAACAATATTATTTTGACAATTGTCCATGTATGCCAACAGGAATTTATGCCTGTCTGTCTATGAAAAGTATTTGTGAACAGAAAATCACCCTTGAATCTTAATGTTAGCAGTAATGATTACGATATTGGCTAGAGGTCATAACCATGAGAAATAAGGAACTCAGTTTTGCTTGTTCTTGGTAAATAAATGATGGAAATACTTTTACATAATCTATAATGTAATGAAATCTACATGTAATGAAAGAGTATATCTGAAGGGGAATGTTTTATTAATACCCTGGCTGCTGTGTTTTTACAGAATGTCAATAATAATAATATTTGAAGGCTTGGAAAGCTAAGGTCATGAGCGACAAAAATGTTAATTACCCCAGCAATGATTTTTGTAGCCCTTGCTTCTGTGGTGACTGAAAACTCCACTATTTTGCTCTGCTCTGTCACACTAGAGCATGGCAAAACCACATAGACAAGGCTCCTCTCCAGCAGGGAAAGGCGAAGAAGAAGAAACTTTCTTTAGATAGACAAGGCTCCTCTCCAGCAGGGAAAGGCGAAGAAGAAGAAACTTTCTTTAGATAGACAAGGCTCCTCTCCAGCAGGGAAAGGCGAAGAAGAAGAAACTTTATTTACATTTCAGTGTTATATAGAGTTTTGGGAGCGACCATCGATTGGAGGGTGCAGTTACCATCTCCCCAACCACACTGGTCAAGGAAAAGGTCTATCAAACTTTTCTCCTCCCAGGAGAAAGGAATGAAAACCAAAAAGACAGTTAGGGAAACATCTGCATGTTTACATGAAATAGCGTGAGAAACTCCATCACAAAAATGAAAACATCAGAAGGCTGAAAATCAGGGTGACACTGCTCCTTCTCTGATAGCCTTTGGCTAGAAATTTTGGCTCTGTTTCCTCTGTCTCTTACTCCTATTATCCCTGAAGCAGCTCATATTCCTCCATTCCTTTTTCAAGCTCCCACACATCTTATTAATAGCAACTATTCTGGTGCCTGATCTTCAAATTTCCTCCTGAGCTTTCCTTGTCATCAGCTTTCCCTTGTCCTCCACACTTCCAATTGCTAAAATAATGCTTTAGTTATCCTACTATTTTCTACCAGGGCATTTGTTAGTTTCAAGCTAATTCCTGTTAGATATTCTGTCTTATTCTGTGTTACAGTCCTCCCAGCTGTAAAATAATTGGTCAAAAGAGTGAATGAGGTAAATTTTTAACATTCCACATCAAAACAGACTTTTTTTTTCCCTTATTATAAAGCCTAATACAAGATTTCTTATAAGTATAATGAGATAAAAATTAAATAAAATCTCAATTGTTAAGCATAAAACATATCTGGGCAAGCTTTCCAGTGAGGAGCTGATCATTCAGTAGCCATTAACAACTTTTGGACTCATTTGGCCTTTACCTTTAAAAATAAAATGAAATAATCTAGAAAAAGATTGTAATCATAAATAATTGTAAAAAATGGGTTTTGAATAAACTGCTTACATTTTTGACTGGATTTGCAAATCAACTAGAAAAGCAAAAGAGGAAGATTTGTTTACCACGTGTACTTCCTCTGTCTGTCTTATGCTCTCAGCTTACATTCGAGTCCAGGCAGCTGTTTGTGTATGCTTGAATAGTTGAAGATTTAAGATTGAAGTTATTATACTGAATTCAGATTAGTTTCTAAGTCTAATGAAAGACACTCATGCTCTAGAACTTAAATCTTCCAGTTCTGAGGCAGGAAAGCTGACCATAACCAGGATACTGATGAGTATTTCAGAAATTTACACTAAAAGTAACACTTCAACAAGAAGGAAAGACATAAAAGAAAAAAGGAATTTAAGATAACATCTCATATGTTTTTCCCCACTATAGCTTCCTAAAGGTTTTAAGTTTAACACATGGTACTTGTTAAATGGTGTGAAAAATGAAACCAAAGACACTCTTGAGTGAAAAAAAGTATTACAGTGATTATCAATTTTTAACAATTAAATTTCTAAACATTTCTGCATCAAAATTATTTTCAGCTTCACTGAAACCACAGTTACTTACAGAGTGATTAAAAGGGACAAAACTGGTGAAGTCTTTGTTCACTTACCAACTCCCAGTTACTACATTATAGGTCTGTTTACACATTAATTTGGCAACCCGTGTTGGGTCAAATAAAAATGGCAACCTTTCTCACATATTTAATCCAGTCTGAAAGAGCTACCAAAAGAGAGCAACACCACACAGGGTCAGGTTCCATGGCCACCAAGAACAGCGTGGGGCTAAGTACAGATGTGCCTGTTACACATGGCATCCTGGTATAGAATGTTAATGACCTCTCACTTGCTTTAAGTAAATTTACTGGTCTTTAATTATGAAGAACTTCACAAGCCATTAAACCCAAGTTCCTGTGGATTCAATGAGTTATCAAAACTTCTACAATGTAAATGGCTTAGATAAATTGAAACTGTAGACTAAGAAGTCTAACTTAAAATATGAAGGAGTTTTACAGGGGCTTCCTATGAGGGGACAGTAGCTCAAAATGTCACAGACAAAATGGAAATGAGATAGTGGTGCTAACATATATTTATTTCTTTCAAAAAACAAATAGCTTCAGGTACTGAAAATTCTTAGCAGAACTTTTAGCAAAATAAACTGCTTCAAAGTGAAGGTGAAATATTGGTACACATAAATGAAATTGACTGCGGGCAGCAATTCGCAGTGGCATCTTTTAAAAAGAGCTGCCATATCTATTTGGACAAAATGGAAAAACCAGCACAAAAAATTCCTTTCTATCTATCCTGTAGCTAGCATAGCCTCCTATTGATCCACACAACCTATTAAACAGGTATTTTACCCCTTTATCAGGAAGGATTCAAGATCTGTTTGAACTGCTACATGCAAAGTTTACCCAGCCTATTTGGCTGGCTTTGTAACCAATTGCTGCTGTCAAAGTTGCACCAGCCATGCTGGAGCACATAGCAGATCCAGACCAGAGAGGTGTCTTTGTACCATCAACAAATTAAGCACTGTTTTTAACTCCCCAAATTTTTTAGTACTGATGCATGTGATTGCATAGAGCCACATCTTGGTTTGCTTAGCTGTCTGATAATATTGATACCAGAAAGGGATCTGGCTAACACCCAAGTTTTTGACAGGAATAACAAAGCACTGGCTTGTATGCTTCAATGCAGCTTGTTCCCAAAAACTCTGTAACCTCACAATCTGTAAAAACATAGCTATACTGAGGTTTGTACTGAGCTTTACTAAATGTGCAGCCAACCTATACCAAAGCTTGGTTACCTAGCTTTTGTGCAGCCCTGCTGCAGAAGAGCCTCTACTTCTATCTTGCCTGTGTAAGGGCACTCGTACCTGTGACTGATGCTTTTGTGAGGTGCCAGGCAGGATCTTGTTGGAGAAATGACACTCCAAAAGTCATCACAGGTTTTAACAGAATCACCGTGATTTTTCCCTTACTCAGGAGAATCAAAATCATGCTTGTCCATGAAAGCATTGATGTAACAGGAACAAACTTTACAGGGAAAAAGCAGATTTCTGGTTTTTGACAAAAGTTATGGTGGATTATGGTGGATTTATTGATTCTTGGAATATTTCAATAATTTTTCTTCCGCTTCCCCCCTTTTTAAAAAAAAAACCAACTGTAAACAACTTAAAAGCATGTTCCAATTATGTTTTCAAACTCTGAATAAAAGCAGAGGCCAAGACAGCTAAAGCATTACAAGATCACGCTGCCCAGTTCAAGTGCAAGTGAAAACCCAGCACCTTATCTGGGGCTATTCCTGTACTTGGGGGATTTCCAGTTCTGTCACTGCTGGCATTTCGACGCTCTTAGGAATGTGAGTGTCGGTAACACTTGGCTGTAAACGTGCTCGCGGAGTGTGCTACAGTTAATGCTGTTTGCACTATTTTTTTTAACAAAAGGGGTTAAAAAAACAAACAAACAAACAAAAAACCCAAAACAAACCAAAGTTCAAGAGGAGCGTGGGAGCAGCTCTCGCTCCCGCGAAGGAATATTCATAGAGGTCGGTTCAGGGAATCTCTGGAAGCGCTTCTGGGCCACAGCCCCGGTGCGCGCCGTTGCCCGGGCGCTCTGTGTCCCTCAGCGGATGCCGCGGGGCGGGGGGGCTCGGCCTGGCCCCTGCGGATGGAGCCCGGCTGCCAGTCCTGCTCGCCGGGGCCTGTGCGGGCGGAGCCCCCGGCCCAGCACAGCGGGTGCCGGCGCCCCGGCCGCCCGCAGCGGTGCCGCGGGTGCGTGTGGGCCGCGGCGGGGCCGGGCGGGTNGCCCGGCATGGGGCGATCCCTGCCCGGCACGGGCCCGGGGGTGGTGCCCGCAGCCCCGCCCGTAGCGCCCCGAGGGAGCCGCAGGAGCCCGGCAAGGTAGGAGCCCCGCGGCCCCTGGCCGGGCAAAGAGCTGGCTTTGCTCCTCTCGGCTTTGGGGAGCGGGTTGTGTTGTGTTTCAGGGCCTTTCAGTGCAGTGTTACAATGAACGAACGCTTTGCCTCTTTTTGCAAAGAAGTAGCCGCCTTATTATTTTGTTTTGGTTTTTTGTCCCTCCTACATGCCTGTCCTGCGGGTGGAGTTCAGGTGTTTCTCATGCTAAAGCGCCGTAGGGGAATGGTGTGGCGGCTGACTTGTTCTCCTGACTCCCGTAGTCTCCGCTGCCCTCCAGCCTGGCTGGAGCTGGGTGCAGCAGAGGCTCTGTAGCTCAGTGTCAGTCGCAGTGGTGTTGTGAAGCTGTCATGCATCTCCACGGGGTTAGTGAGATGAAAAGTACCGTGTATCTACGGCTGTCAAGGATTTACTGTTTGTTGATGTGTGAGCGTCCATGCTCTCATACCCTCATCTCATGGAGTCTCTGCTAATGTGAGTCGGAACTGGGTGGTCAGGCTGCCTGCTCTACCTGATACAACACAAGTGCCGTGGGGCTGTTTTCTGTTTATCTCTTTCCCTTATTTGTAAAGTTCTACTGAAAAAGGTGATAACTGAGGAAATGGGAAAAATACACTTACTGGTATATAAACAGAGGGTTTAGTGATTTTTATGGGGTGGGTGTATGTGTATGAGAATCAATTACTATGCTGTGCAGTGAATAAATATCATAATTCTGTCTGCTCTTCACAACTCAAAGATGGAGATAAGCCATTCTGCTTTAGGAGACCTTGGGACCTTGAATGTTTTTTTCCCTGTCAACTGAGTAATCTGCTTGAGATCCACAAGCAAAGGCAGGATCTTTTCTCTGGGAAACTCTTTTTCCCAGCTGAGCTTTGTATTAATCCAGTTTGGTATCCTCTCTTTGGCACATCGTTCAGTAATTCAGACTGTGATTTAGTGTTGCAAACATGCAGTGTGTCTGCACAGGGCAGAACACAGGCAGCCCATCTTTATTAGGATGACATTTGTCTTTTGGGAAAGTATATTCATCTAGTCATCCTGATAGCAGTGTGTGTTGTGGCTCAGCAAAAACAGCTTTGGCAAAGAAGTCACAAAGAGTAATTGGGAACTCTACAAATCTTCAAAGTCCTTATACCACAGACATTGTTCACTTGCTGCGTATTCTAAAATGGAATATTTGCATTCACCTGGAGAAGACATTTGAGTTTCAGGACATTCTCCCTGTTTCTGTGAGATATATGTTTGCTGATCAAAGTAGTGTAAAAGATCATGAAAGCATTTATGGCTTTTTTTTTTCCTTTCTAAGCACAAGTGTTTCGATTTGGTTTAGGTGATCTGGTGCTTTATTCCAGTGAAGAATAGGGCTTTCTTTTGGTAGCACTTCTTGTTCTGTTTCAATATGGCTTCATAAAATAAATTTATGTTTGCTCCATGGATCCATCACTGCTGCATCCAACAGGGATGTTGGAGCAAAACTCCTGCTAGAAGAAACTGTTTGTCTGAGGCCTTTATAAAGTAACAGTAAAAGTTGCTTCTAAGGGTTAGCAGTTCTCAGTTTCGGAGAGCAAATCCTGGGGAAGGAGAATGAGATGTGGCCTCGTCCAGATGAGTTGCCAGAATTCAGGAAGCCACGCTGGTCCATTGTGTGGAGCATGCTGGGCTGGTCAGACACTGACTTGTGCTGGTCTTGGAGAGGGGAGAGATTGGCTGAGTGTCACCCATGTTTGGGAAAGGGAGTTTGAATGGGGGAATGCTGGCTCAGCATGGAGCATTTTATGGCTGCCTGCTGGAGAAGCAACAGTTTTTGTCCCCCCCTTGCCCCTCCAACACTGCGTGCTGCCATCCTCCATTGCCACTATGGTTTTTTGTGATGGGGCAGGAAAAGGAGAGAGGGAGAAAGGATGCTGGGCAAGTGTGTCTGAACAGGGGAGAAGAGGGATGTGTTTTATCCTTAGCGATGCCGGGGAGTGCAGGGAAGAAGCTTGAGAATTGTTGTAATGAACTAAATTATGTAGCAAAAAAGAAGACTCCTTCCATTTGATCAGAATAGCACCTTCTTTTCTTGATTTTAAACTGGCACCCCCCACCAAATTCTGCTATTTTGTGCTATTAATCCTAAAATAACCAGAACTCTTTGGCAGCAGTGGATTCATGCTTAGTTTTTTGTGCTATGGCTACTAAATTCCTTATATTTCTTTTGTATTGTTCTTCCCTAGGCAGGAAGACTAGTTTGATTTTTTTTTTTAAATCTTTATTCTGTGTTTAAATTTGTTTTGGCTTAACCCACTTCTGAACAGTTAATATGATTTCTGCATCTTCAGGCATTATCATAAATGCGTGTTATAACAACCAGAGCAAGTAGGGCAAATCCAATACTTCAGGTATGCTTTATGTGGAACTTTAGAATATTTTTGCATTCAACTAACTCTGAGACTTTTTCATTTTCTTGAAGCCCCTATCCACCTCTGGGGAAGGTAATTTTTATTTTATATTAATGTAAGATGTGTAGAATATTTAAGAAATGCACATGGGCTTATAGAGAGTTGGATAACACCTCTAGAGACTCTCAGAATAGATTTCCTGCATTTAAAATTGTGCTGTTTAGGTAATACATTAAATATATTAACATTTAGGTTATCTCTGTTTTCCACTTTTAAAAGCAGATATGGGGTTTAGTGGACAAACATTTGGAACTCAATGCAGCTCTTTTCAAGGTGGTTCTTTAGAAGACATGATGTCTGCTTTGAAATTTTGGAGTTCCTTTTTATTAAAGGAGAATTCCTAGTAAGAAATACTATTCTGCCTGCAATAATAATGGTTGTTATTGGACACAGAGAGTCAGGTCTGTGTGTATAGTCCATAAAGCACCAGTGATTGTAAAGCACCTGCCTTTTTGAAACAAGTAACCAGTCTTTGCATGTGCATGGGTGAAAACAAATAATGTAAGAAAACTCTTATAAATACTTCTCTATGATGTGTAAGATGATAGATGTATAGAAATATAGATGATACGCATATATATGTATTTGCAAGATTAGAGCCTGAAAATTGAAAACCCTAAAAGGAAGGGAAAAGTGTATTCTAGTGAAAGAAGATGTCATGATTCAATACAAACTTTGTTTTTTGCAGAGGCAGCAGGATTGTGACTTGCACTTACACAGTCAGCAACTGGAAAAATGCCAGATTCTGAAAGTAATTTGGTGTCTTCACATGTGGATGTTACAAATGGTACTTCAGTCTTGAGTGAAACGAAAATTTCAGATGAAAAGGGATCTGCTGGAAAAAGAACACTGACTCACATTGAGAAGATTGGCTATTCTGACTCCATATACATGAATGCAGCTAAGATTTTTCAAGGCATTCGTAGTGAAAAGAGTAAGGGTAGAAACCTGGTGCAGTATGGCGATAACTCAGAATCTCCCATGATGGCTTTTAAAGATGAGCATTCCAGGCGTGTGTCTTATGAACTGGCTTTCAGTGCTCTAAAATGTAAGTACAAAACTTACCTAAGAATTGCTAACAGAAATGATGCAGCAGAGAAAACATGGAGAAACGAATGTTCAGTGTCTGCCTGACAGCAGAGATGTTGAGAAATTTTTGTTAGGCTTCAGGTTATTACAGAGTCACAGATTCACAGAATATTCTGAATTGGAAGGCACCTAGAAGGATCATCAAGAATGGAGCATAAGGGGATTGAACCCACAACCTTGGTGTTACTAGCACACTGCTCTGACCAGCTGAGCTCATCTCAGTGGTTCTTTTCAGATCCTAATTATGGATGAATATACACATTTACTAGACTACTCGTATCCCTTAAATATTTAAATATAGCTTAGTATTACTAGCATTTGTGAAATCAAACATTTAAAGCCTATTCTGTTTCATGCAGATGAATTACATAGGGTTGCTGCTGTTGGTGGTTTGAATTTGCCCTCAATTATCATGATGTTTAAAATTACGATTTAGTGACTTACAGGGTTTACTTCCTCAGAATCTTGTAGAGAGTGGCGTAACTTGTCAGCATTTTCTCCTTTTTACAGATCAAGATCTCCTTGAAGAAATATTGTTAGATAGTAAGGTTTACCCATGCTACTCAATAGTAAGTGAACATTTTCTTGAAGCATTTTTATTTTCTGTGTTGACGTAATTAGTAACTTTTCTGAGGATTCTACAACATTTTTCAAAACAACCTTTGTTATTTTGAGCTACATGACATCCTTAGACTGAAATATTGCTGACCTTTTTACATAGTTGCCTAAAGCATCCATCTCCAAAGCCTGTGGTGAGATTCTGTTGTAACTGATTGCTGGAAGTCAAAAACCTTCAAAGAAACAAAGTGGGAGAGCAAGCCATGGACTTTACTGCAGCATAGTACTTGCTCGGTGATATTCTCCATGTCCATGTGCTTTCCTTCCCAGCTGTGTCCCCTTGTGAGCAGGGAAAATAAAAGTCTCCTTCCTATCCTTGGGAGTTGGAAAACATGGAGTGAATCCCATCAGACAAAAAAATGCATTGACCCCATTGTAAACAGTACTGTTTAGAAATATTGTACTGGCAAAAACTGGTCCACTTTACTCTCACATGCTTTCCTGCTTTGAGATGGAAAGAAATTCTAGAGCTGGCAGAATATTCTGCTGTTCCTTCCAGTTTTGTCTTTGATGCCTTTGAAAGTTACAAGATAAACTTGAGCTGATACTGTTTGTGGAGGTTGATGTGAGCAGGCAAATGATCTAACACATTTATCTTTGCTTTGTTTTTGTAACGAAGTAAGACTTTCATGCTAACACCTTGTGTTTGGTGGTATTTCCCTAATAACTTGAGTTTTCTAACTAATTTTAGTCATGTTTGTGAGAAGGTGAGAATTTTAGAAGGCATAATAACTGTAAGAATTTCATAAATTGTCTGTAAAGAGGCAGAGAGTAGTAACTGAAGTGCAGAAATTATTGTCCTTAAGCAGGACATGCTCCCTGGTTTAAACATTTAGTCAGAGAAAGAAGGTTTTATATATATCCCACAAGCAGAAGGGTTATTGTAACTGAGTGTATCGGATGCTACATATGGAAGAATCCCACAAGAGAGGAATTGATAGACAAGAAGCTTTTGTTAGCTTAGCTATTTAACAAACTACTTTATGAAGAGAAAATAATTTCAAAGTTTCAATTCTGATAACATTAGAAGTTTAAGATACAGTATTTTATTTGTGTGAATGGAGAATGTTTTTAATTTTGATAATCTAAATAACTTCTAAATTATGTATTTGAGTTTTAACAAAATCTTTTTTTAAAAAAAGTGTTTTATTAACTCTCCACAGGTAATTACTTTCATATTCTTGCAAGTAAGCATTTAAGTGTTTTTAATGCCTTTTGCATGGGAGACTGCTGTTTGATATGGATCTTTTTGCAGAAATAAGGCATGTTTTGGGTCACTTTCTCTATCCAGTTGCTTTTCTCTTGCAGCCAGATGAGTTAACCAGCTTGCTTGTTGTGATGCTTTATGACCTACAAGACGGAAAGTTTAAAAAACGAAAGATTTTTCCTGAAGAGGAACTTGTAGCAGAAGTTCAGGAAATAGAGCATTATTTATACAGGTATATGTGCAAAGAGCTGTTTTTTGTTGATATAGATCAGCAAAAATGAAGATTTGTAGCCTTTTAAAGGTAATTACTAAACATGTCATTCACCTTAAAATTTGTTGGGCTTTTTTTTTTTAATGAGAGATTAGTTTGGAGGCAAATGTTCATATTTATATAGTTATGAAAAATACACATAAGAAAGAAACCATCCTTATATTGTGGATTATTTTGCAGGCATCTTATCTTATTTTGGCATTGTTGAAACTTCCATACAATTCTAGGAAGAAAACTAAATATTCAGTAAATATTCATAAATGGAAGTGTAATAGAATCAAGAGGTCATGGAATGGAATAACATTTGTCTATTTAGCAGTCTTTCTACTATTAAACCTTGTTAAATATTTATTATTTTAAATTATTAGAACAAAACCCAGAATACATAAACATTTTCATATTTATTATCTCTTCCATCAAACTACAGACAACATTTTGATTAACTCAAAAGGCATTTATTATACAAAACTGTGTTGCTGCTGGATTTAGAATGGCCCAAAAAGTTCATGAATCTCTTAAGTGCAAGGTATTTCTGGAGGGCAGTAAGTAAGATATCTGAAGTAGTTCACCAGCAGTTTTTATTTATTTTGAATTACCGTGTATCAGGAATATGCATGAAGCTTGTGGGAAGAAAAGACTGGAAATATTTCCTCAGACATTTTCATGTAATAGTAATAAAAGTGATTCCTGGTTGCCATCATGCTTGTGTTGTTTCTGTACATATTTAGGGGCCAGCAAATGAATCTGATGGTTGTATTCCACACATTGCAGTTCTGAAACATATAGATGGTTTTTTTTAGCTGTTTGAGAAAATGGATGTATTTGAGAGTCACCTGCTATAATTCCACCTGCCTAATCAGTCACCTGCCTGACTTAAATAAAATAATCTTAGCTATTGACTACCACCTTGCATCTGCTGTTGCCTGGGGTAGAAAATGTTCTGTAACTGTGTTTTCTGTTGCAGCTTGCAGAAGAAGGTGTCCCTTTTGGATTTGGTTTCTGAGCAAGATGGTTTTATAACAGAAATGTTGCATGCTAATAGCTTATGAGAACATTTATAAAACTTATTAAACTTGTGACTGTTTTTATAGTTACAGGACCAAACTGGCAGCTGCACTAGCACGATGTCGCATCAAATATGATGCTCTTTCAATTGAATACTTTGTACCAGAAGAGATATGTAAGGAGGAACAAAGGACTTCTGCTATACCTATCTGTTTTTGGATAAACGCATTTCAAATCAGGTGAGGTCTTTAAAGTATCATCTGATATTGATGGTTTTGCATATGAAGTGATATAGTTTGCTACATACTTGTTTTAGAATTTCCAGGTTATATTTTTACCAGTAATTAAAAATTCTTACGGGAAAATTCTGCTTAGTCCTGTGCCATTGTGTTATATTTTTGGGTAGTTTTTATATATTGCAGTGGTGATATTTATACACTGTTTTGAAACAGTTCTCCTTACTATTCTGTTGCTTGTGTGGGTCTTTCATCAAATAAATAAGGAAATAAAGTTAGAAAAAAAATTCAGGTGAGTTAATTTGGTGACAAAAAAAAAAGGTGTTTAAAATCAGGTGTATTAGTGTAAACCATAATCTTGGCAAAGGGTGTTAAGACACAATACTTAAACCTGCTGTTTATTCTGTAATGATAATGTAAACTTGAAATTAAAATACACATTTTAAAATCCTTATATTCTGTAGGCTACTATATATGTAACACTGGTGTTCCCAGTTCTGTACTAACTGATACATGAACCATACCAGAGTATCCTGTTATCTGTTTTTTTAGACAGGTAATCCATTTTATAACGTTTTCAATAATTTTGGTTTACTACTCTTGTCTTGGACCAATGTTCACTGCTTAGGTTATAGGCTCTTCAAGATAATGTATCTTACTTCGGGTGTGACTTTAGAACCCTTAAAGAGGAAATAAATTAAAGCTGCTCCTTTCCTCCTACGTTTAATGTACTGTATCAACTTATGGCACTGTCTGAAATAGCATTTCAACAAACATCTCTTGCTACAGATACCTTTAAATTTTTATGATATTTGAATTGCTAACCTCAGCAGTTATGCCTTCATTACATTTACACAAGGATTCTTTCAGTATCAGCCATTAAAGTTATTGGTGCGTTGGGCTAGATTGAAAGCAACTGAAAGAACTAAAGCATTCCAGCAGTAAATTTACTACAGTGTCTCCTGAGCACATGGACATTTCTGTTTTGATGCATTGAATCATCCTCTGGAGACACATACCTCTTTTTAAATTAATTGTATCAGACTTATTAACTTAATTGTTTCAAACCAGAACGTACATGCCTAAAGAATGAGTAAGTTTCCCTCTTGCATTAGGCAGTATGCATTTCATACCTATAATATGTATGCATCTGTATACATACACACAGTAACAGAAGTAAAAAAATCTTATAATCAATGTAAACAATGTTGCTTAATTAACTCTTGTATATTTAATGGTCAGAGTTGTATGTTAACAGCCTTGAAGATGTTATCAGAAGTTTGGAGATGAAGGGATTCACAAAGGTTGAATCTGTGTCAGACTTTGACCATTACACGTATGCTGTGGACCAACATTGCCCTGATGTCCTGGTTTTTCCTTCCTCTCTTAGAGAAGAACTGCTTAATTTAGATCTTTTTGCAGATGGCAAACTCTTACTGCAGGTGAGTTAATGTTCAGCCTTGAGTCAGATGCTCTGCAAATTGAAATAATTGCTTTGCATTAGAAAGAGGTTGTGTTTTGTGTCACAATTCTATTAAATCAGTCAGGCAGAAACAAACTCTCCTAAGGTTTTGGACATTTGTAATAATTAGGTTACAAACTGATCCACTTACTAAATTTAGCATACAAATGTCAATGCTTAATTGACAGCTACAATTAAATTAGTAGAATGTTTTAAATTTAATCTTAGAGTTGTTGAACTAACTATAAAAAGTGGTTAAAAGAGGCAGTCTTACTTCTGAAAATGTGAGGAAAGTTTCAATAAAGCTCCATATGCTTTCCCCCAGTTACTAGATAGTGGTATGCTATTGTCACATTTCTTCCTCTTCAAATGCATGTGTATGATGGAACGATCATGCTTCTTTGTATTTTGTGCAGTGTGGTTCCTTGATCTCCATAACCCCCATTGGTCTTTTTCCTGACTTGCCATCATTAGACTCCCCAAAGAAGTTCAGTGAGAGGTTTCTGTTCTAGAGTAGAGATTTGCAGTAACCATGCAACAACACAACCATGGATTATCTGAAGTATATGATGATTCCTGAGTGTCTAGCAGAAACATTTCAACCAGCATTTTCACTAGATGTCTGAAAACTTTAGCCTCAAAATTTATTGCTCAACTTAAAAAGTGACTCACTATTCAATATTCCATTTCAGTTTGTTGATTTTAAATACAGTACTTACAGAAAAGAACTATAGATGACAGCTCTATAGGTAATGGGAACAAATTCTGAGTGTAACTACTTAAGAGTATTCAAAATGAGTAAATAAAACCATCAAAACCTCCATCTCTCTGGTGAGGTGGGGTGGTGCTTGAATGCTGTATGTACATAGACAATGATGTAAATTTAAAGGCTTAGCACTTCATCCCTTTCCATTTATCATCAGATTGTCAGATTTGGTGCAAGACCTGGTATCTGTGGTCATTATCTTCACTCGATGCCTTTTTAAGTAATTTGATAAAGTTTTCCCTTAGACACCAGTGGTACAAGAGCATTTACTCTTGTGGAGCTGTTCCTGTTTTCTGCATTCCAGTCTGCTTCTCTGTTGTTCAAATTTCAGCAAAATCTTGGTCTTTGATCTACAAGGGCAACATTTCTCCTGTAGTTATCACCAAGAGCTATGTGAATAGTTTTGCATTTCTCTGTTAATCTGCCTCAGAGGATGAATTCTGCCTGAATTGTGGCCAGTGTTTGTCTTTTCTGGAACAAGCTGTTGCTAGGAGTTCTTCCTTAGGAGGATGATATGTACTTTATTTTCACCTATAGATACTATGCTTTTTCATGTATTATTTAGAATTAAGTTATTTAAATTTATTGACTGCTTGGTTTTGTAATTTATTTAATTCTGTATTAGCAGATATCCCTGATTAGGTTTTTTCCTCCCTTCTTTTCCATTTGCTATTAAAACAATGAAAGACTTTGCTAAGTTGGAAAAGAAGGTTGGCATTCATAGAAACCAAGATAGTTGATCACAGTTAATTTTTGTGTCATTGTTTTGCAGGATAAGTCTCGCAGCCTTGCTGTACACTCTGCACAGGCGCTGCTGAGTGAAGGTGGTGGTGACATTATAATGGCTCACACAGGTTCCCATCTGACCATTGCCCATATGTCAGTGCTGACAAATAACAGCAGGACCACAATTTTTGTTTGTGGTGTGAACTCTTTGGCAAAAGAAGAAGAACTGATGAACACGTTCAGTCACATGGGGTGTAAAAGTAGGTACTAAACCAATTGGTATTCAAAAAGTATTGTAATACAGATGTTTGTGATATCTGTAAATATGGACAAATTCTATCAGAACTCAGAGATCCCTCCTTTGGAGGCTTGGGGATGGCAGTAACAACTTTTTGTCACAAGGTGAGCTGACAGCTCTTCGGTTACAGTTAATTGCAGTCTAACCATACACTAGATGCAAGCTCCTGAAATACTGGTGATTTTTTCCTCTCAAGTTGCTACTACGTAGCAGTTGGTGTAGCCGGTAGCGGGGAACTTTTGGTGTTTTGGCTGTTGCTTTCAGTCTGATTTCCAGCTGTTTGAGAGTGCTAATCCAAAACACATGCACTTGTCCAGTTTACCTGGAGGACGCTGTCAGGACAGAATACAGCAAGACTGTAACCCCATTAACTGTCTTTGCAGTGGAAGATGCAGCCCTTCAATCTGTTTGAAATCCATGGGCCATACTTTGGAGCATCTGAAACTAGCAGGCTCTAGCTCTGTGGAATTCTGTGTCATACCCCAGTCTCTTCACCTGTATCACCTGTAGGCAGGCTTGCTTGCAGTCTCTAAGTGTTGAGTTTTTCCTGTTTTTCAGATATTCGGTTGTTACCTGAAGACTTTACTGAGCTTAAACCAACAGACCCAAGGCTTGAAAAGGCAAAAGTTATTTTGCTGATACCACAATGCTCTGGACTGGGTGCAGGCAATCCAATGGAGCTTATTTTAAGTGAGCATGGAGGTAACTTTTGATACAATATCTAGCTCATGCTTTCTGGTAGAAATAGATGCAAGTATTGTGGTCTGGACAGTGCAGGTGCTTCAGTAAATTGTATAAATTTATTAAAGAAACCTTCCTTACTTTAATTACTATAAGATATATAAATTAACTTGCATAATTCTGTGACTACTTCAGGTTGATAGTATGAAAGTTTGAGGGTGATTCTGGGGAGCAGAGTGTGTATAGCTTTTTTGAAGTAAAAAGATTATAGGCAGAAAAATTATTTCAAGATACCAACATGTTTATAATTTTCTATTTTATTACATTCCTTTATTGACTGTTTGTATAAGTCCTTTCACTGTACAGTCTTCATTAACTAGAAGCAAGTAAGAGACACCAGTAATTACAGATAAAGAAGTAAAGCAAATAAATCAGGCACTCCTTGGTATTCTAATTTGTAAAACCTACCTTCTCACTGCACCAGTAACAACCAGGTCTGCTTCTGCAAACAACTGAATTTTCAGACAGTAATACAAATTGCAAGACTAAATTTACTACTCTCTGCTTTTAGATGCAGGATTGCTACGAGACCTTTTCCAGGGATTTGTGTCTGAGGATAAACTCAGTATTCTTGCTGAGAGGCAGCTTAATGAGTTGATTCATGCACTGAAATGTAAGTGTGCTAGTTTCCCAATTTCTGGGAAGACTTTGCACTATCAATTCCATTGTATTATCACCAGTTTTAGGATAGTTAAAAATACACCAATTACTCTAATAATTAAGAATAAGCATGTAACCAAACCCCCTGAATAATTACTTCCTCCAGTCTGAAGGTATTTCTGTGTCCTAATGTCCACCAGACATTAATATAATACTGTTCAGTATTGTGTGGAGAACAGGCTTATGGCTTACTTATACTCTGCTTTGGAAATGTTGCAAATGTAGTCTCCCTCCATCTGCACACTGCCATTTTTTTCCTCTCTCCTTTGTAGCTGTGTGAAAAGACTGGAGACAACTTTGACTTTGTGCTGAAATCTGCAAATATTTGAAAATATTAATTATATAAATATTAATTATTTAAAAACACTAGAGATCAGGAGGTGAAAGTGACATAATTTTTATGATGCTTTTCATCCTTACCAAACCACTGTCTGTATGAAGAATCCTAAGAGTAAAAAAGTTGTGTTTTGTTTTGTAGTTAAGAAAGTACAAGCTATTGTTTACTGTACTTGCTCAGTTTACCCAGAAGAAAATGAACTTGTAGTGAAAAAAGCACTGGAGTCTGGAGTGGAGGGAGAGAAAGGACGACCATATAGGTACAGAATAAGTAATTTTATCTGTGGAAAAATTAAAGTATGACTTTAAATTGTAGCATAATTCTTATTCTAGACTGATATCTATCTTGCATGAAATTAAAATAGCTTTTGCTGCCTGCCATGTCATTCTTCCTGTTTATGAGATTACTTATCAGTATTCTGTTGACTTTCTCATCTAATATTTTTGTTCATCTGAAATTAACATGAGAGGAAAGCATCACTGGTTGGAAATAACATTCTTCAGATAGAGCTATTGCTATTACTGTATTAGTATTCAGAGAATGAAACTAACTTACTAGCATGCTCTCTGCTTCTGATGTAGAATGATCAATTTCAAAGGAGAAGGAAATTAAATCTTACATTTTAAGAATCATACAGAAGAATAAGAACCCTTTGCTGTAGGATTGCTGATTTCTCTATTCAGATGAGTGACTTCTAGGAAGGACAGGTTACAGTAAGAGATCATGTGCAGTCATGGAAAATACAAATACATATGAAAAAAATATGAATGCTGTATACTTCATGTATAGTTATAACCTGTTAGCTATCACCCCTGTCAGCCAGAGGAATTGTTAAAAGATTGGTGGGTATTTTTTGGATTTTCCTTTCAGTCACATAAATGCAAATAGTTGGCACTCACTTGCACATCCTGGATTACAGTATGCAGGTTTAAAAGAGTTTATATTGTAAAAAGCACAGAAGAGTAACTCAATAATTGCATACCTGAGAAAGAACATAGTTTTTTATTGTCATATTATGTATTTATCATCTGGTGATTAATATACTTAATGATTGGGGGAAAAAAGGAATTACTGAAAAAAATGGAAAAACCCACTTAATGCTAAAAAGATTAATTCTCATGCCTTTCTTGAATTGCAGTTTTTTAAAATTATGATAAAGCTATGTTATTGAATGACATAATTTAAAAATTACTCTTAATGTGTCCTTGTTTATTTCCTTTTATATTCTTAAATATTATTTTCTGGTCTTCCATTTCATTTTTACAGGATTATTCCTTCTATTTTTTCTACTTGCTCTGAGTCAGAGTCTTCCACTGAAATATTTTTCAAAATGGAGCCATCAGGAATTTCCAGTGGTTGTTTCCTAGCTGTTCTAGAGAGAAAGGTAAGCTATGAAAATAACCATTTAAAATCACTTCACAGAAGATGAGTACTGCATCTTTCCACAGAAGAATAAACAAAATTGAACATTTGAAATAAAATTCCTGGCTGCTCTTTAGATCAAGAGACAGGTGAGCAGTTGAAATTTGCCACTTCTGGAGTTTTATGCTGAGCACAGCTTTAAAAGATGTGCCTGTTCTGGAGCTCGTGATCAGAGAAGGCCCTTGATCCAAGTTCATGCCAGCAAGATCTAGAGGAAATATATTGCTGTTATCACATTTTGGAACGATTTACACAGCTTGCTTAGACTCATGATAAATGGTATCTAGTAAATGTATTTGTTATATGTGTCACAAAGATTTTCCAGTATCCAAGCAGCCGGAATCTTAATCCCTATGGGTGACACTATTATAATTTGAATAAAATAGGTATGAATATGTTTCCTTCCCAAACTAAGGCATATGCAAATCTAGCTTGAAAGGCAGGAGGCTTCTGCTGAGTCAACAGAAAAGTCTTGGCATGATTCCTGAGGAAAGGCCTCAAAGGGCTAGTTTGCATCTCTGAGCATCAACATTTTCCTCTTGTCTCTAAGAAAACCACACATTTTTTCCATCAAAAGTGGAAGGGCTGTGGGGAAGAGCTCATCAGAATTTCATTGCAAATTAAAGATAGGAGATCCTGGTTATTTGTACCATTATCTGTCATACTGTGATTACAGTGCTTGAAAGAAGCTTGTCTCTTGCGGCAAGTTAGATTTTATTAAGAGTAAGAGAATTACATATGAAAAGCCCTTCAAGTTACCTATTATTTACCTCTTTCTTTACAATGTTAAATATTTTTAACTTGGTCTGAGTTTTAGTTAATTGTGCTGTGTGCATCTCTCTACCATACTGTCTCCCTCCAGAGAAACAAATGCTTTTGTTGCAGGCAGTTAATTCAAGTAATTTTTTGGATCAAATTCTAATACAAAGAATTAATTGCTCCAATGGCCAATTTTTAGGTGATTCAGGAAATGAACATTTTCCATGAAGCAGAAAACATGTACTTATAATTTAAACTGAAATTCCTTGTTTACAGAAGCCTTCTTCTTAGCTAGTCGTAAATAGTTTCTCCCCCATCGTTTTTCTTTATATACTTGGATGTTGACCTGGTTCCTAGTTTGAGAGTTCCTTACTTATGTATTATGAGCAAGAACTTTCATTACTGTGAAAATTATTCATGTGAAATTGTTTTGGTGTGTTTTTATTGTGTTTTCAATTAAAGCTCAGTTTCAATGGTCTGTTCTATACCCCCCCTATTTTGTATTGTTATAGTATATTTTATCCTTAATGGATTGTTCCTTTCCCCTGTATTGTTGGTTTTGCCCTGGTTGTCTATCTTCCCTAGACCTGCCCTTCCCTCCTCCTACAGAATTGTCAATCTCCCCTTGTTTGAGAATGTTCCCAGTTCCTCCTCCCCACAGTTGTCAATCCTTCCTCCTACGCTTTTTGAAGAGACTTCCATGTCATGTTGTATCCTTCGAGGCCCCATTGGATTGCTTAAACTGTCCCCTTCCCCTGTAGCTCCCTATTAGTTTAGGTGTCCTTGATTCCTAGGCCCAGAGAGGAATTGTTGTGTCGGCACAAAGTAGGTAGACAAAAGAACTCCTTCTCTGGCTGGGGACCAAGGACAAATGATTCCCTAATGTTGCTCCCCTATGTAACCCTTATCAGTTGGAAATTTTATCCTCCCCCAAGAGCTCCACGGTTTATAAACCCCTGTGAGCTCACGTGTTGTGTCTTTCTGTCCCTGACCCTNCCTCCCCTTGTTTTAGAATGTTCCCAGTTCCTCCTCCCCACAGTTGTCAATCCCTCCTCCTACGCTTTTTGAAGAGACTTCCATGTCATGTTGTATCCTTCGAGGCCCCATTGGATTGTTTAAACTGTCCCCTTCCCCTGTAGCTCCCTATTAGTTTAGGTGTCCTTGATTCCTAGGCCCAGAGAGGAATTGTTGTGTCGGCACAAAGTAGGTAGACAAAAGAACTCCTTCTCTGGCTGGGGACCAAGGACAAATGATTCCCTAATGTTGCTGCCCTATGTAACCCTTATCAGTTGGAAATTTTATCCTCCCCCAAGAGCTCCACGGTTTATAAACCCCTGTGAGCTCACGTTTTGTGTCTTTCTGTCCCTGCCCCTTCTGGGAATAAACTCCTTTGGAAATGATGCAGGAGACCTCTCCCTGTTTCTTGTCCCTGCCCTCGATGCGTGCCACCTGTGCTGCAGAGAGTTGTGCCCCACAGCCACACGCGTCGCTTTCTGGGGATGGCCCACTCTTGGTGGCGGTGCCGGGAGCTAGCCGGGCTGAAGGACTCCGGCATCGCGTCATTTAATGTTACTGAGATTTCTGTGTTTTAGTAACTATTTCTGATACACACACAGAGGTAATGGATATGAATGCTCTTACAGACACATTACAGACCACCTCAGTGTGGGAGTGTGTTGGTTTTGGCTGGGGTAGAGTTCATTTTCCTCACAGTGACTGGTATGGACCTGTGTTTTGGATTTGTGCTGAAAACAGGGTTGAAAACGTAGAGATGTTTTTGTTATTGCTGAACAGGGCTTACACAGAGCCAAGGCCTTTTCTGCTTTTCATACAGCCACACTGGTGAGGGACAGGGGGTGCGTGGGAGGCTAGGAGGAGACACAGCCAGGACAGGTGACCCAAACTGACCAAAGGGTCAAAGGTATTCCAGACCATGTGGCATCAAGCTCACATAAAGTGAGGAGAAGGAGGAGGAAGGGAGGACATTTGCAGTTATGGCACTTGTCTTCCCAGGGAACCACAGTCTTTAACTTAACCCAGGAGTTCCCTAGCTTTACCCTTCCAGTTCCTTCCCGGATCCTCCTGGTGGGGGAGTGAGCAAGCAGCTGCATGGGGTTTGGCAACCAGCTGGGGTTTAAGTCAGACACACATTATAGAGCCCAAAATTGAGTTTCCCCTCTTTGGGTCAGTAGAGAAGAAAGCCTCTGAAGAGCAAATGCTCCAGTACTGCTTTACACAAGTCAAGTTCTTAATTTTGTGGATAAATAGTTTGGTTAGCATTTACCACATGTGATTTAAGTTCTTCTGCTAGATTCTGCTTTTTTTCTCATGGAGTAAATTCTGAGGAGCTCTGTATTGTGGCTTAGATTCATTGTTGTTTCCTGTGAAATTTTCAGAAAGATACTTCTAAAAAAGCACCTGCTAAAGACATTTTGGCTTCTGATGCAGCAAAAAAACTACTAGATGTCATTGTTGAAGAAAAACCAGAAGAAGAGGTGAAAAAGGAGAAAGTAAAACAACGTAAACGTAAGGTTACTGCTAGTGATAGTAAGCCAAAAGCTGCAAAGCTCCTTCACCACCACACTGGAACTAATGGTAAGTGTTCCTGTAATGAAGTTCCTGTGTCTAAAGCAGCCAGTAAGACACAAGAAAAGCATGTGCGGCAAAAAAAAACAGCCAGTAACACACCACAGAAGACTCCGCATGGGAAAAAATCAGCCAGTAACGCACCACAAAAGAAAGTGCACCGAACAAAAGCAGCCAGTAACACCCAACAAAAGAATATTCACCAAACAAAAGCAGCTAGTAACACCCAACAAAAGAACGTTCGCCAAACAAAAGCAGCCAGTAACACCCAACAAAAGAACGTTCGCCAAACAAAAACAGCCAGTAACAAATCCACGTCTAAAGCAGTCAGTAACACACAGCGAAACAATGTGCCCCAAACAGACAGCCGTGTTAAGGTGAAGAAATCTGTGACCCCTGACTGATGCACAGCCCCAGTGAAAGTGCAGAAGCCCACATCTCATCTGTCGCTCTAGGCAAGGTGTATGAGAGACAGACACCTGCTCAAAAGGCATGTGCAGAACAGAAGAGAACAGGCTTGTACTGAAGCCCCCGACAATCACTTTGCCTCCACTGATAACACCATATGAAAGGTTGTAATGAAACAAACCCAGGGTATCAACTTAACATTGCTTTCTTGGCCAGACTGGAGCACAGGGTCCAAGTGGTTGGATATTTCCACCACCCTGGTCAAAGATGGTCAAGCCAACTTGGCTGTATGAACCTGCAGACTCTGCCCTCCCTTTGTAAAGAAGGTAAAGATTTCTGTATATTAATCAATGCTCTTAAATTACAGGATATCTTTATGCAAGGATAATCTGGCCTTGAGAAAGATATATTATGGGCTATATATGTAGAAATATCCATGTTAGATAGTAACTTTTAATCCAGCAATCACACTTTAAAGTGAATGGAGCACAGCTGCCTAAGGCTGATAGACTGTTGGGGGAAATGAGGTAAAAAAATTATAGCCTCTTGCTATACACTTTAAAGTGACAAGTTAAATCATACACCCAACCCCTCACTGTGATCTAAACCTGCACAAGTAATGAGTTTCAAATTGATGTTTTTAAAGTAAGACTGAATTTTTTAAAGTGGCTTTCCTTACAAGTGCTAGATACCATTTTTGTGAGTTTCCACTTAAGATTGATGCATGGAAAAGAAGCATTTGTATTTCTAAAACTCGATGTGAACTTTTGCACAGGAAACTGGCCAAGCACATTAAAGCCCATGCACAGGCTTTCTAGTACGTGTTCTCTTGTGCACACTCTCTAAGTGTGCATTGAAATACTAACAAATAGATCAAATATGCTCATGGTAAAACCACTGAATTGTCGTCATAATGTCACATCAGGCTATGTCATGGTTCATAACTGCTTTTTATCAATTTCTTAACAAAAACAATTCTTAGGTGAAAAGAGCTGCTACTGCAAAGTAACATTTTTATAAATGTTACCACTAGTCAGCTGAATAATGATTAGACAAAGAGTAGCTTCCTGTCTTTGGAAACAGGTCTTCTGCCTGTGGTCTTCTAAGCTCCTCCCATTTGCTAGCAAAGATAAATGTAAAATATCTACAACTGTCTTGTAATCTGAGTAGAGGATAAAAGGAGGCACAGAGATACTTTTAACAATAAATCTGATTTGTATCTAGAACTTGTAAAAATGAAATAGAGACAGCACAGGAATACAGAAAGACAAAGGTATCTATGGCCCAGAAATTTTCCTCTGGGCAACCATTTCAGATACTTGGCAAGAGTGTTGCCAGGAGCATCACCACTGTAGTGTGGAACTTAACCAATATGACATACGCATCTGGATTTAGACCCATCCAGAGAAAATGTTATAAGATCTCTATTTTGTCTTCACCCACACCAGTCAGTGTCACTGGATCAGCTGTACCTTTTTAAGAAAGGATGTGAATGATATTACACCAGCAGTGCAGACCGCTGGCTCTTGTTCATCTGATAAATATCCTTGCTTCACTCAATCAGTGAAAATTCCTATTAACATTTTAATCTGAGCCAGCTGTCCTATACAAAGACATCCCTCACCTTCTGCATATCCCTGTGAGCAATCCATGCTCCTTACCCATCCCAGTAACACAGTCAACTCTTATTTCTGAACACACTTGTGAGGATAGATTTAGACCCATACACATGCCATGTGTAGAACCAGAAAAAAAAATTATTATTTTATTTCAAAACCATCTAGAAGGAGGAGAGATTCTACATGTTGGATAGAAGAAATGGACACTATGGAGATTTTTTTTTTCCCAATATGGTTGTTAAATGCTTAAAATAAACTTAAGAGAGTCTGCAGTTAAAGAACTTTTTTTTTTTTTTTAAATCAAGATCTGTATCATTCATTATTAAAGTTAAAATTACTTATAAAACAACGTACATGTGTCTAATAACGGAATTTCTGGGCTACTTACATAATATGTGCCATGATGTCCCATACTTGGCCTCATCTTGCTTTCAGGAATTTGCATTTTTGACAATAGTATGGAGGTTAAACCAGTTAGAATCTTGGTGTCTTACCAAGAATATGAGAGAGTGAATATTTCAACTGCAGGTCAGCAGCTTACTTTGTAAGCATGGAACATCACATGGTGGCAACATCTGGGACTGACTTCAGATGGCTTGTAGGTAGATGCCTATAACAGTCAATGACTTTACAGTAAAACTGTATCTTATGTAACTATTTTTCTGTAATCCAGTTGTCTGTTTGTAATTTTCAACTATAAACTGTTGATTCAGCTTTCCAGATACAAAACTCCTCATAGTACTGCTGTTGCCTCTAAACCACCAGTTTGTTTTTCCCTTCCCTCAACCACCATTTTGAACAAAATAATTTCACAGTTTCATGGAGCAGTAACAGTTGAGACAATCACTTTATGCAGCTAAATTTATTCTCAGAACAGATTACATTTAAATATGGAGAAGTGGTCAACAGCAGGGAAAATTGTCCTTTTTGTTGTCAGTCATGTACTTTTATGTAGGACTGGGCTCTGCTAATAAACAGTGGTGTGTTTCCTTTTTTCTTACTGCTGTTAAATCAGACCTGCATTGGCTGGTGGGACAGCATATGTTGTGGCAATGTTTTAATTAACTTGCCCAAGAAAAGAGTAATGCATTTGGGGGTAATACTGAAATGCTGAGCCCATGCTGGCTCTGGGAATGAGAATGTTCTCTTTTCCATGGGTGATGTACTAACAGATTCTGTTACTGTTTCAGATTCCATGGTAGACAATCCATTAAATGCTTGATAAAATTAAGAAATGTAGAACCCTTAGTGACAGAGAACTGGTGTGAGCTATTAGATACTCCACAATTTTTGTTCCTCTGCCACTAAAGGGCATAATATTTCTGTACGTACAGGTGACTCTGCACAGGAAGTACATCACTAAACCTCATTTTACTGTGAATGGATTCTATGCTATTCCTATGCTATTTTTGTTATTCCCAGTTAACCACCCTGTAGGTGGCCTCCATAGCCTTGCATCTCCCACACCTCCTTGCTCCCCTGTAAATGAAACAGTAAGTGGCTTAAATAAAACCTACAGCCAGCACTACAGATTTCAAAAGAAAGGCTTTTATCTATTAGTCATTGACTGTGAATATAAATCTCCTTGCTTCTGCAAGGGAGTGTGTTAATGACATGACTGACATGTGATACCTCTAACTTACTACTTGCATTGAAAAAATTATGAAGTTAGCTTTGCTTTACATGATTCTTCTAAAGACTTCAATAAAAATGTGACTACAAATAATTACAAAGCCTGCCTTTTTTTAGGCAACCTATAGTATACAGAGTGGAGAATGTTACAAGAGTACATCCAGTAAAGACAATACATCAACATAATAAAGCAGGATATTTCAGTAAAAATAGAATAAATAAAATAAAAATATTTTGAGCTGTATTTAACAGGTTAAGTTAGAATATGGCATCAGACATACAAGGCATAGTGAACATGGCTGCTGGCCTACAGAATCACTAGGTATTATAAAAAAATGCATAGATAACTGAACGGTTGCTATAACATCAACTAGAACAGTTGCAGTTGCTCAAACACACACACACACACACACACCCCATACATACTTTTTTGGCCATGGTAAAGAGTGTCTAAATATATTGTAAAACACAAGATAATGGGCTTTGCAATATTAGGTTCTGATTCTGCAAACACCTGGGTGTATATTAAATATTTTGGAGAATAAGGAGCTCTACTGAAGCAAAAAGGCCACATATAGTCAAATCATCAAGCACATTACTTAAATACTTGCAAAATCAACAGCATTTTGTTAACAGACATAAACCTCTCAAAAAATACACTGGTAAGTGATGTACAGCTTTTCAAATACCTTTCTGTCTTCTCCTCAGCCCTGCCTGCAGTTGCACACATTGCTAATGAAAGCTGACCAGATGTTCCTAGCCTTGACAACACGGATGTAGAACCTTTACACTGCTGTTTGCTAAGTGTTGGTTTAGTCAAAGAGAGTCTGGATCTCTCTTGGGGAGAATCAGCACTGTGCAGATGCAATGACAAAATTTAATTATACTGTTTAAAATTAATTCACTGCTGTACAACAGTTGCCAATCCCAAACCATGACATTGTCAGCAGGAACTTTAAAAAGACACTGTCAAAGTATTTAATTTAAAACAAAATAAAATGCGAATCACTAGCACAATGACGAACAAGGAAACTTTTAACTCCACAATCCTACCTAAGGGTACTGTGTTAGCCACCACAGTTTGAGAGCAGTCATCCCTGGAAATGTTCAAGACCAGGTTGGATGGGCAACTTCGTCTGGTGGAAAGTGCCCCCCAGTAGGGGTTTGGAACTAGACAACCTTTGAGGTCTCTTCCAAACCAAACAGTTCTGTGATACTCTGATAGGAAGTGAGCTTTACACTGCTCCTAGCAGAGGTGACTGGGATCAGTACTGGAAGCTATAGAAGCTTAATGCAAGCTGCCATCCCCATGCTTTGTGATCTGGCACTGTGGTCAGTTCAACAACAGGTATTGCTAAAGGGGGTGGGTTTGTTTGCACCCCCTCCCCTCCAGCTCTCCCTGTGTACTCAGCATAAGCAGCTTCTTCAGCTGTACAGGCAATAGAGGTGGTGCAAAGGAGGTGCCAAGAGCGTGAGCCTTGAGAGGGGAAACAGCTGCTTCAGTGCCTGAGGTGCAGAGTCGTGGTCATGAAGAGATCTGAGATCCATAGAGGATCAGCTCTTCAGAGGGTATTGTAGAAAGCTAAATTTAATTACAATAGTTGCATAGCCAGCCTTCACATGACACTTGCTCATACATCACGCTGAGTTTAGTAATGATTTTCCTGCATTTTTCAGTGCAGAAATTTCTTGAGTCATCATTCTTTTCCTGTTGTGTTCCTAAGTTACTTTACCAGGTGCGGTCATTAATTCCTTCAAACAAAGAAATAAAAAAGAAAATAGTTTGTTTATACAATCTCTTGCATAGTAAAATAAAAAAAGAGTTATTGTAACAAGAACTTTGCCAGTGCTCCTTTATCATTGGAGTATCACAAGATTTGCAGACTTGGGAGACAGTTACAGTTTGGAACCTAGCTATAAATGGAGGCAAAACACTTTTAACACTAGTTAAACATACTTAATGTTCCATTTCCAAAATCTGTACCAACCTGGAGGTTTAGACAGAAGATGATAAAGGGAGAGACTGAAGATGCATGACTGCATTTCAAAATCAGCCTGAAGTACAATTTCAAGGGCAATGCTGGGCTGATTTGTGAGGGTCTGAAGGTGTGTAAAGCAAATCACTTAGATGAAGTCTTTGGAGCAAAAGTAGTGAAATTCAATTGTACTACCTGAAACACTATCCTGTTAAAAAACAACTCTCTTCTTATTTTGTTACAAGAGCATTGAAGTAAAATAAATTTAATGAAATTTTATAAATAATAAAAAATGTAATTGTTCTTCTTCTGGCCTGCTAAGTATTCAGCAACAAACTCTGAGGGGAAGGGGGAATTATGCAACTAGACACTGAACTGAACATTTCATCAAACACTTGTATAGAAAAGGTATGGAATAGTTTCATCTCTATAACAGTTGTAAGAGAATAAAATCACTAACTACTACTTCTTCCTGATTTGTTTGAGCCCTCCATGAAACAAACTATTTTTGATGAATTAATGATAGCTTTAGGAGAATAAATTTAACAGCCAGCAGTTGAATTTGTATGTTTAAAGCTGAAAAGCTTCAGTGGGTCACCCTGCAACTCAGTTACTGAAAACACTTCTGATTTTTCATCATTGGTTTGGTTTTAAGCAAAATTCTTCTGTAAGAGCATAATGTGTAACCAGAAGATGACATAATGACACTGTGATTCAAAAATATGTCAGGGATATTAAAGTTAAAGTAGTTGCTAGACCAATGCTGACAAACAATTTAAAACTAACAGGTACAGTTCTGTAAAAAATAAAACTTGGTATTTAATCTACAGTAATTCAATGGTAGCTAATACTTGATACCTAATCCAGTGTTGAAAACAGAGCAAAGTGCTGTAGGATTTAAGATTGGTTTATGACAAATCCAGCTCAAGAAGGTGAAACTTTTAACTCAGACATCATTCACTCCAAGGACTTTAGCATGAGTTCACTGGGAGGGACGTGGCCATATTCTCTTCTTTGTGTGAGTTAAGATAATGTTCATGTATTTACAGTCAAACAGACCTTCCATTGCCCATGATGTAACTCACTGACAGCAAAAAAATTATTCATGCTTCTTTTCATATCACACGATGGTGGCAAGAACGAGAGAACATGCTTGTCTAACATTGTTTCGAGAGGGGTAAATTCTCTGAAGAGAAAGCATCAGCAACTGAAATGGAAGGTCAGACATGGTCCGTTCATTTTCCTTAGTGTAGCTTCTGTTATCTTCAGTCAAATGGCAGGAGAATCTTCTCTCCTATGCAGCTATGGCATCTCAGTGACAGGACGTTTCTGTTTCAAAGTGTCAATGAGAGACAAGACTCCTCTTTTGACGTTAGTTGTAACTCTTCTGGTCACCGAGTCTGCAGGCGGCGGGGGCGGCCGGACTTTCTGGGAAGGAGGTCTGGCTACTAAGCACTTCTGATACCGTAACTGCAACAAAGCAAAGCCATCCTGTAATCATTGATGGATCAAATAACTTCACAGACCATTTTAAATACACTTCTAGTATTTTCTCATTAAATGTAGTCAAACATCTGCTTTGGCCGTGACAAAAAGCTCAGCTGAAGTTAATGGGAAATTGGTGTGTCAATGTTTGGGCAGAAACTGTCCATTAGCACACAACAGATACTAAATCATATAAATACCCATTTGAAAACTGAAAAATAAGTTTTCTAGGTTCAGTTACTCTTGAAAGAGGATTATTTTCACTATATTACCACTGGATTTCATAACATGTCTCCAAGCAAAATATTTTTCTGGCATTAGGTAATTTGTGTAGTGAAAGAAAACATTTGTAATTTACAAAGAGAGAAAATAATTAAAGGGGCATTGTTCACTAAACTGGCACTTCAAACATTAATATGTTTGGATTTTAATGGATTAAATATCTCATATTATTACTTCATATTTTTATCTTTCTTTTCTCTGTCTTGAAATTAATATAATTGCAAATTTGAAAAAAATGTTAATTTATGGAGACAGTGAAAATCTAAAGTGCTATTAGATGCCTCTGAAGAAGGTCACTTACCATACAAGCAGCCTGAACAGCTTCTGATACATTGCCTGCATTTGGTTCACACCAAAAAACATGGCATTCAAAATGCTGGTTTCCTGTGTCCATAATGAAGGCAAAGGTGTGGATGTCTTTGCCTACTCCCATGAAGGACAGGAACCGCACGCGACACTCCACCATGACTTCCTCTTCATTCTGGTCATGAGGCAAAGGATTGATCATTACTACTGCATACTCTGTGGAACTTTCAATTTTGATTAAATGGGAAGATATCCTGAAACAGTATTTTAATTCCTTCTTATCTATCTATATATAAAATACTGCATTAGTAAGGCTCACTGTATTAAACTCTATGGAAAATGCTTACATTTTCTTCTTTAACATAGATTTTTATATTACTCTTGGCTTCCACACCAAGTATGGAAGTAAGGCAAATGCAGTTGGGAATTTAGGATTGCTACTTCTTTGGGCTTAACTTACAACATTTTAGGCTCGAAATTCCTAGAAAGGGAAACACTGAATTTAAGTATCTAATGAATACTTCTAGTAATTTATTTCTGAGAACATGCTTGGAATGATAAATAAAACTGAAGCTGATATGAACAGTAAGAGCCTCTGCAGATTCTGGAGAGAAATAAAATGCAAAATAAGCAAACGAATTTTAGTTTAAATTAACCCTACTAGCATTCCTGTGTTCCTGGTTTTCAACGCTCATGTTATTTTATCTGTGTTTTAAACAGCACAGTCTGCCTTACTCTTTCATTGATGACTGTGACAGTAGCATCAGCAACGTTCATGGTAACTGGCAACCAGTCGTCTTTGCTCGAGGAAGCCATTAGACTTTCAATGGCACTGTTCAGAGTATCCATTCCTAAAAGAGAATAACATGCAATACTGAAAAATAATATATATATATAAATAACAGATTTTTAATCTTCACACAGTAGTATAGAAAACAGATTGTTTTGGATTCCTTATTAAAATTAATTTTATTGTGGAAGAAAGTATTGTGAAGTTGTATTTCTCCATCTGGAAAACTAAAGCAGGTGCCTCTGGCTTACAAAAAACCAGGATAGCATCTTGTTTAGCTTTTGTACTGTTTCAGTTCTTTAGGACCCTTCTCATTAGTAGCAGAGCTCATATTCAGAGAAAGCTGTAGAAAGAAACTCTGCCTTCTTGGCAGTTCCCAGGATACCCTGTTTGCAAAACACATGTTAGTGTGATGCCCTGAATATTAGATGTCTTCATGCCTGATTCATGTGACTGAAACAGAAGAGTTGCTACCCTTCAAAAATCATGCACTGCCAGTTGACGAGCCATTGGAGTTTAAGCAAGGTACTTTGGAATTCACTTAAGTGTTACATACCCACAGGTTTAGCTACAGGTAGCATGCCCAGGTACTGGACGTGAAACTTCTGTACCAGTTCTGTCTTTGGTGTTGGGAAATCTACTGCATGGGAACAAAAGTCAGTTTCTGTTAATCAGCATTCACAGCAGGAAAAAGCACTTCCATTTCATCAATAACATAAAACTGTTTACCCATTAATTGTACTCTGAAGGTATTGCATTGATTTAAATAAATTTTCATTCCTTCTAACAAGAACAAGCTTCAGTAATTTCTAAAGGAATTTTTGGTCTATGCTAAGAATAAAATCACGTTATATTGCTGGCATATTAAAATGCAGAAAATATAGATGAATGGGTCTCCAAGATGTATAGGCCTAAGTTTCACTGCAATAACTATGTAGAATCTGTAATCTGCTTTTAATACCATCCTTGCTAATATGTTAAACACGGTCTCCAAATAATCAATACTACTGCCTGAACAGTTCACATTACACAGACCATTTCACAAGCTGATGTATGGATTAGGAGTAAGATATTCAGTACAAACTGGTGGATCTAGAAACATATAATTTGCTGCAAAGCTAATGCAAAGTGGAATAGTTTCAAAACAGCAACTACTAAGGCATGACAAATGGCACACAAAAGCAATTTCCTTCTACCATGCAGTAAAGTGTGCAAAAGCTGGATAACAACCCACTTGCACCCCTTAGCTCAGAAGTTGCTAAAATAGATGCTGAAATAGATAGCTCTTCTGAATCCAAGTGAGTAATTGGAGTATATTCTGGTTTTAAGGAAGATCTGGCCAACTGGTGCAATCTCCAGTTGGGAGGTATTTTGATTTGAAAAAGACAATATCCTGAGTAGGCACAAATAAGTAAGACTGTGTTTGAAACACTTGCATTTCAAAATAAAAGAGGAAATGCACAAGTTGACATAACTGAGCAGGACTCCACATCTGTCAACATAACCAAGAAAAATACTTAAAGTAATACAGGAAGAGATTACAATCAATCAGATACATTAATTAAAAAGCAGGAATACACTCCTGACTTCTCCACCCAGCATGCTCCATTTTTGTCAAAATCTGCATCAGAAACAAAACTTGTCTAAAACAGGACCATCTTGAGGATACTATCTGTAACACACAGTACCTTGCAGAGGAACATCAAGGGTGACATTTGTCCTGTCTTGCAACGAGCTGCAAGCCATAGCTTTAGCATTCCTCCGTTCAGCCATAATCTGAAGAAGACAGTGATAATACAGCATTAAAAAATAATATATAATACAGCAGCAACTACAAATTACCCCCATTACAACCCTATTTCTGGAATCTGAAATAAGTCAGAAGGTACATGACTAAGCAGGTTATCCTTTTTAAACAACAATTTTAATTCTACTCCACTTTATGCACCATTACTTGACTACATAAAGAACTTAAATGGTGTCCAAGGCTAGATGAAAGAGAGGTTGAGGAGGAAAAAAAAATCTAGTCATTTTTATCAACAGCAAAATTATAGTGAGGAGTAATATAGCAAGAAACATAAATATTTAACACATACAGAAGAGTGTTCATTATGTATGTTCCTCTCTGAACCATCTTTTGCTGTGTAAATTTTTTCCTCCATTTTAATGTTTATTCTGGAATTAAAAATCTCATGCAAAATACAACATGTGGTTCCTTCAAAATGTGTAGTACTAGCAGAAGTGGAATAAAGCCCCACTTCTAAATAAACATTTTGGATGGTATTCCCTACAAATATATGACTGAGAACAGATCCAGGGAAGCTGGCAGAGATTTACCAAAGCTCATATATGAACCGTAGCTATCTGCTTCTTTATGTTACGACTGTTCATTGTAATTAAGCTATAAAGAGACCTGGTCTTACAGCAGATGACACTTGGTCTGAAAATGCTTCTAGCAAACTTCTCTCCTCTGCCCCCCTCCTTTATTTTTTAGGTTTTATATTCTGAAAGTATTTTCAGTTGCAGGGTCACATGGGAATATTCCTGTCCCCTCTGATGAAAAATTATACACTCTAGCTTAGGAAGAAACCCTGACTCACTAAAGAAATACAGCATGTCAGCACAAGCCAAGTGCCTCCCTGAATCAGGATTACATCTATTGGTGAATTAACTGTGTTGCTGTTAGCTGTGGTTTTAAATGCTTAGTTGTTCTCTAATCCAAAATTAATGTCAGAAGTTTCATGTCAAAGTTACTTATGTGACAGCTGTGCTCCCTTTCTGAGTAAAACTATTCTGTGTAAAACTACCATGGCATTTACTCGATGTTGACCTTACTGGATAAGAGCAGCAGTAGTAGGGCCCGTGTAGCACATTCTTCCCTGCTAGACTTGCTGGAAATACCTGTGTGAATTGGAGAGTTGGAGGAGAACTAGGAAGGACGTAACAGGTCTGCAGTCAGCCACTGCTGCAGTGCTGGTGTTAAAATTCACCAAGCACAGCCTGCAGCTCCTTGGCCAACCTGAGCAGCTGAGTGCTGCCACTGGCACTGCCTCTGGAGCCCAAACCCACACGAACCTGCCAGGCTTTGCACAGTTCCTGGGCTATCTTCTGCCTCAGGCATAACTCTGCTGCCCAGAGGGTTGCAGTAATGCACACTGTGCAAAGGCTCATGTTGCTTGCATGAAACACCACAAACAAGTTCAATACCACATCTTCAGTGTTGCAAAATGAAAAATTTTTAGGCTATACAACGGACTACAGAGGAGGGTTTGGCATCACTGATTCCATTCACTAACATGAAGACAAAATGTAAAAAGCAAATGACAGTCATACAGCAGCATTTTAAGCCCTGAAGGTTTCCTAACTAACATTTCTAGAAGAGCTGTGACTCATGAGGAGAGACAAGTTTCACAGGGATAATTGATAAAGTTATTCACCCCCACAGCCCACTTTTTATGTGATGCAAACTAAAATGTTTTAAGGAAAACCAAAATGAGCAGTGTAATATCTTAAAAGGGGGGATGCAGTCTCAAGTCCACCACAGCTCAGTAAAAGAATAAAAGAAGAGTTTCAAGTAGGTTAGTTTAACTTCCTCTTTATAAAGCATTTCAGATTGCCCACTGTAAAGGATGTGCTGTGTTACTGCTGCATGAAATGACTGTACAGAGGACACTCATGAACTGATCATCCAAGGAAACCAAAATTAATAACCAGAGAATGGTGTCAAATCTGTAAGGCAGAATGACTGAAAAGAACAGTCCTCCCCAGTGTTATGGACAACACTATCAGAGCAGGAACTAAGATCCTTTAGTACACATAACTAGAGTACCTTAAACCCCTTCTCCCCCATGATTTTTTCAAATACAGTTAGCAACTATTTTCCTCTATGTCCTGCAGGATAATACCATTGAATAACACCATTCAAACAAGGTCTGAATTATTTATGGAATTGAACATCATCTTTTATTATTAATTGAACCTCTTTTTCCACTTTGAACCTGCAGGTTCTTTATTATTCAGGAAAGCCTTTGGCCTCTATACACACTTGTCAAATCAAAAGTACATGTCCTCCTTCTCAAACCTAAATGCCCACTCTCCCATGGTTCTCATCCATTTGCATCCTTTCCCTTACAAATTCTCTACACTGTTTTAGTTGCCAGTTATATAAACTAAACTAACACTGTATACAACTGCTGATGACATGTAACCTCTGAACAGACAAATGCAGCTGATTTTAAATTCACTTGCCTTTGAGCAGATTTCGTGTAAACTTGTAGCAATGGCTTTTGCAGGTGTGTCACATCGAAACACATGACATTTCAGAATTCTTGTGTCTTTGTCTCTTGCCACGTAAGCAAAGTCTCTGTGTAAACAAGATAAATGGACACATTAGAAACATACAAAACAAATTGGATGACATTAGAATCAGTAGGATTTCCAAAACTGCAAGTCCTACTTCAGTTTAGCAGGTGTATGTCTCAGCTCTCAAGGTATAAAATTCATGCCTTCAACAAAGCAGGTCTACAAATGTAATAAACTGCTTACCCATGAAACATATATCCAAAGTTTGGTGCTTAATCTGTATAATTCAGAAGTTCATTACAGTTTCCTAACCATGCAACTTACTCAAGTTAAAACCCATAATTCCAAATGCAATTGTAAATTAACAGCAAAATTTACTCAAATATGTTACTGAAGATGAAGTAGAGAGAGAATTATATATTAAGACAGAAAACATATGCAGCTCTTAACTACTAAAAAAATGCAAGAAACAGCATACAACACTGTAGTCAGAGAAAAATTGTATTTCAAAGGACTGTATAAAGTGTTTAAAATATGCAGATAGTAATTAGAGATCTGGTTGCATAAGGGAGATGTGAACCTGCTGAGCTTTGCTCACACTAATTGCCCTAAATTTCTGACCTTATTTTTTCAAAAGTTAAATAAAGCTGCCCTACAAAAGAGATTTTTGCACTGTACTGGCTAGTCACCACAGCATAGTATAGCTTTCTAGCATGGATGAAGGAAGTGCCACAACTAGGTTTATTTGTTCTCAGATTGCTTAAGAGTTGGAGCTCTTCTGAAACAGTCAAAGTGACACATACTGAGCCAGGGAGAAGCCTGGCTTTGCCCAGCTGCCATCCTTGCTATACCAGACTCTCTGTTGGCTGGTCTTGCACGTCTGCTTTTTCATGTCCTCCAAGCAACCACGCTCGTTCCTACTTTGTGACCCTCTTGCTACATTCAGATTTTTCTGGGACTTTGCTCCAGCCTCTTATGCCTGAAGTCTCTTTTCAGTGCCTTTCTGCTTTACACATAAATAATTACCAGCAAAGCTCTCAGTGGTGAAGAGCTAGGAGGGATATTCCTAAGCCACAGGCCTAGTATAAACTGAAGTATTTCTGTATATAAAAGTCTGTAAATATTCTGAGCAGGGTTTAATGTAGCATGGATGGCAAGTTTTTAAATTCATTTTAAATGCCCAGTGAATTGAAGAATTTTACACTGAAGCTATCCAGGGAGAATCAGAGACTGTGGCAAATGGATTGCTGGCCTTCCTGCTCTGTACAAGATAGGGACACTGTCCTGCAGTTAGGTACTGTACCTGTATCCAACTGAATGGCAGATTCTGCTCTTCATGAACCCTTGCAATATAAGGGCTGCTCAGTAACAGGTACAGGTGGTTGCTCCATCTAAGTGCTCTGCAAACTGCAGCCTGATGAATAACATTTTAGAAAACCCAAGCCCCAAAAAACTCTCAGAGCATGAGATCTGAAAGCAATTCCACATGGCTGAACCATGCAGAAACACAGAGAAGCTGGAGGCCCCTCTCCCCCTCGCTGCGTCCCAGCCTGCACTGGCCCACCTTAGGGCACGGCAGGGACAGGGGGCAGTGGGGCAGCACGTGCAGTGTGCTGCCACCCAAACCCTTCCTGCAGGGGGATGCAGCCCATGGCCTGCAATGGCTCTCGCTGGCTGCAGCACTGCCCTGCCAGACCACAAGCCACAGGCATCCTTTGGGACAGGGTTTTACCCAGCTGATGGTGACTTGCAGGAAAAATCACAAAGCAATAATCCAGGAAGGTGCTGTCTGTTACAGAGGTTTCCTCAAGGTTTCCTCCCCAAGTCCCACAAGAGCTTTTAGCTGGAAGGAGCTGCCAGGACCACCCGGCCCACGCCTCAGTTCCACAAGTGTTGCCTCAGTACTGCAGTGCTGCATGCAAGGCTTGTGTCCTGCCTCTCCAGCACTTGGTCCTCCAGCTTCTGAAAATATTTCTGCTTGTAATGGTATGCAGTCATAAACAAGGCTGTATAACACAATTACAGAAGAAAATGACACACCGGCCAGTACATCACTTTCAAGTACTGAGAGCTAATAAAACCCTCATGGTGGTGTTGCAGACTCACACTCAAGTGTTTCACTTTAAGTACCTGAACAGCTTGAACAAAGTAAATCAGGTAATTACATTCATGGATTGTGAATATACATAAAATTTTAGATGATCAGGGTTACTGCATTTACTGAGACAAAGTATGAAATGTGAATTATTCTCAACCTGTGGTACCACATCACACTCAACCCTGACAGCACCATCTGTTTTCAAATCATCAATCAAAATTAGCACCCAAACCATCCTTCCCCCTTCTGGCAATGCACAGACAGTACCACTGATGCCATTAATTCATGGAAGTTACCTAGATGTCTGTGTGCTTGCATGAGTGGCCCTGCATGGCAGCCCAGCAGCCAAGACCTGGAGATGGGACACCAGCTGGTGGCAGCTGCTCCTCCACTGCCAGTGGGAGCCTTGCAGCCTTGCCTCAGGCATTTCCAGGCATCCAGAAAACAGAGCTCCACTGTTCATATTGGAGAAGAAATGCATGGCTCTCTGAGGATTTCAGAGTATCTGCTTCCTACAGCAACAATAAAACTTAGGAAAAGTTTTGTGTTTCCCTACATACGACCACAATGGAACAGCTTCTTTTTCTTCCAAAGCCTTGAATCCCAAGTAAGCCAGAAGATGAGTCTCTGATTCTTCCTCCACTTCAGATCCCTTCTGGGTTGCTTCATCTATAAACCTTCACTTGACTGCAGCTCACTTGAAGCTGATTAACATTTAAGTGAGATTTATGTGCAACAGGCCCCTGGAATAATGAAGAAGTGCTGAGCAACGTGTTTGCAACAGAAATTTGTGGAAAAGGGCAAATGCCTCCTCTTACCACTCCCCTATCTTTACATTCTGCTAGGAAAACAAGTGAAAAAAAATTAAAAAGCCATTACAAAGCCCACAGCTGGATAGAGCTAGCACAGGGTTAACATCACATCTTATGAGTCTCTGTCTCCATAGGGTGTGTGTGCACATGAAATCGCTGGGATCTGAATGACAGCTCCTAGCAAAATTTCCTTCTATGTCAGTGGGGAGAGCAGCAAGGTGTTTAGGGGGAGAATGATGTTGCAAAAAAAGCTGTATACTGTTGAAATTTATAACACAAGTGCAACACTTCAGTTGATACAGGATTACAGAGAAGTACTGCATAGAAGGTAATCTAATTTTTTTTAATAATTTGCACACATACTGCATCATCCATTAATAACTTTACAGTCACAGGAACTGGATATAAATCAGTATTCTGGACAAAAGCTAGAAAAACAGAAAAATAGATAAGATTTACTTTGTGCAAGAGTGGCTAAGACTCGTTCTGCTGAACAGCTAAAAATTTAGTAGTAATTTATTTTGAAAGAAAACAGAACTAGAGAAAGACATTTAAAAAAGCAATTTTGAGAGTTGAAAAGACAATGTACAGTGCTAAGTAGAAGGGAATTTAATTTCTATTTGCTCTTTTACTCTCTTTAATTGGCAAATGTCTACAGTCATTGACTAAACCTTAGATAATCATACCTATTTAACACCTGGCTAAGCATCACTTTGCTGCTCAACCTTGGATGAATATAATCACATTAAAAGCAATTTATGCTAATGCTGTCCTGTTTGAGGAGCAGTTATAACCATTTGCCACTATTAGGCTAAAGTCCTAGGAGGCATCCCTATTAAGTACAGCCTGAAAGAGTAGCACATCCTCCATTACCTTCTCATATTAAACTTATTTCTTCAAAAGACTGTAGAAGAATGTAGAATTGCATGAATCCTTTTTTTGTTTTTGGCTAAAAAACCCCTAACATCCTAGCCTTAAAGTATGAAATAAAGTTTTTTAATCTCCTCAATAAAATTAAATTGTTGCTATTTAAAACATCTACATTAAAATGATACACATGCAGGAAAATGTACATCTCTTTTCAGATTTATATTACAAATTGTAACAAGAATTCTTGAACCACAAAATTATATTCTCTGGATTTGTCTTAAAATTGATTGAAATTCCAGAATAGCCTAGAGAAGATGATTTCTCTGTACTGGTGTAAAGACTTCTGTAACTGCAGGGTCAGAGAACAGCTACACCAGGCTACATCAGGAAACCATCTCCTGAGTCTGTAACTTTCAGGCTTCCCTTTGCTTTCCTGCAAACAGCTCACCAGAGACTTATGAAAGCAGGAAACAAAAAGGGGAGAGCAGCCACCACTACAGCAGAGCAGGGTCAGAGGCACCTGGCAGGGGGCTGCCATTCACTGTCAAGACTTGAATGTCCATGGGAGCAGAGGAGGGGAAAAGCAAGGGAAGGGAGAGGAGCCACATGATAAAAGCAGGTAAATATAATGCCATCAAGATCATCCTCAGGTGGGGTTTTTCCATGACACACAGATATTGCAGTATCATGAATGGCAGAGAAGATGAGGTGCAAGAAACCCTGCAGTAATATGTGTGTTAGAAAGTACAGATTCTCTGGATTAACCTTTCAGGCTTTTTATCCAGACTTCTTATTCACGTAGGAGAAAGGAGAATGGCTTATAGCTGAAATAATGTTTGTGACTGTTCAGTTCACTTGTCTTTTTATTATGGTCTGTAAGACCAAGGAACTTGAAAAGTTAGGGAGAAAAATCCAAAGGTAAGAAAACGATAATTAGATGAAACAAGCAGCATTCACAAATGCTGCAAAATCTGTTTGTAAAATATTTACTGAGGACCTCTCAACTAGCAGATACCGGAGAGATACTGAGTGAAACCACTGCCTCCCTTCCAACTGTTCCAAATGAAACTCATAGCCCCTTCTCCAGGTGAATATACACCCAACACTTTGGAATCAAATCCTGGAGGAGGAGGAGGAAGAAAAATAACTATTCCCAAGAGTCTTCTCCTTCCCATGTCTCTTATACAGGAACCACATCTACACTTCTCTCCTCAATGATGAGAGCTGGAATTGATGTGGGAGAGAAGGAATCTTCCCTGTGTTTCTGACAGTTGCTGGAAATCCTAAATACACATTAAAGCCTTCCATTTTTCTTCACTCCAAGGGCTTCACCTCACAGAGCTCCTCCACCTCTTTAGGTGCTCTCCAGCTACAAGCCAGAATGGCACACTTGGCCACCATGACATTACCCTGGTGATGAATTTTGGATCCAAGTAGTTAAAATGCCCTCCCCAAGAAAAGGGAGGGAGACTCTTGGGAGACTTTTCTTATTTCAATTTTTACACAATTTGAAAATTGATTTCCTTGAAGCAAAACATCAATTCTGCATTTTAATAAATTCTCCTCAAATGTCTGGCATTGACAGAGTGTAGCTTGTTTTTCTAATTCAAGCATAAAGTTTATAGGGCAAATTATCCCCTGCTGAAAGGCTGTTTGCTTCATTCCTTGATAATGTCACTTGCTAACTCTGAAGGAGGAGCTATGGCTACTTTGTGTGATACTCAGAGGCTTTAATCTGGCAGCCCTAAAACTCACAGCTGCTGGTTTTTCTTTGATGTCTTATCACTGCTACAGTTCTGTGTGCTTCCAAAATTTGTTAAAACCCTCTCAGAGCTGATACGTCTGATACGCAGCTCAGCTCTTCAGAGCCCAGCACTTCCAAGCCTGAAAGCTTTTGCACGACTTTCACTCCAATTTCCTTCCTGCAGCCTGATGCTTAGGCAGCTGCAAAACCTGGTCCCCAGATGGGCTTCCCAGGCCTCAGTGCTGCTCAGCACCTTCTCCTGTGCAGAGGGGACAGGAGTCCTGTCAGCCTCGCCACTGCTGCCTCACCAGCATCAAAGGTGGCTCTGAGATGTCACAAATCATTTCCCTCTCTACTTCCAAGGGTTTTATTCTACTCCTGCTTAGGGCCACAGGTTTGCATCAACTGGAGTCATGTCCAAGTGCAGTTCTCCACATCCATGAGCTCTGTTAGCACAGGAACAGATCGTACAGCTTAAGTGTATGTCCCATGCTGGTCCTCACTGCAGCCTCACCTCACAATCACATGGCCAAAGCACCACCATCATGGCAAGGACAGTCTGTCACATGTGCCATGGTCACCTCCAAGGGGGTGCCCTGGGAACTGAGCTCCTGTAGGACTGGCAGCCCAAGGAGGGCCAGATAACAGCATGTCACATCCAGCTGGTGCCTGGGAGTCACACAGGGCTTCCTGCTGCTCACCAGCTGCTAGACAGGCATGCAAACTGAAAAGTCAATCAGCAGCTTAGACCTCTGCTTGATTTATAGATGGATTTAACAAAAGACAGAACTTCTGGGACAGATTGTATGAAAAATCACTGGCCACTGACTTGGTCAACATAAATTTTTCAGGGGGTTTTGTTGTTTTTTTTCTTAACTATTTCACAATATTTTTGAAATGTGCATGGGCAGGGGCCTGCCTTCCTACCCTTGTGCAGCAGTTTTCAAAGAAAAGGCACACAAATGAGGTAGTTTGTTAAGGCCATTATAGTTCTCCCTGGAAGCATTGTAAAGTGGTGGTTTAACTCCTCAGGATGGCCAGCGTGATGAATCCTGAATTTCCTTTAAGTAAATGAATGTTATTATGCCTGTGAACCTCTGAACAGCCTCTTTGCAGCAGATCCTGTAAATTTGACTTTGACAAATTAGTATTTAGATATTTTTGACAATGCTTCTGTCTTCCAGATTTTTTGGAAGACACGGGGTTTTGTTTAAAAGGAATATTTAAAGATTTAATAAAGAAATACATCAAGTTGAGATGCTCAAAGCTCTATAACAGATTTAACTGAAGACAGCAGACTACACCAGAATAGTTAATCTCTCCAGTGTGATTTGTTTTATAAGCAAGGCTTCCTAGTTCTCCTTTGTTCTTTATTATTCAGACAGAGAACAGCAGTTGTGCACAGACACTGCACACGAATCTGCTTGAAGCACGCTGAAGCTCCCTCCAGCTTTGCCAGTGCTAAGCTGGAGGGAGCATTGCTCTCCACATGCATGAAACCTACATTAGACTGCAAAACCACAATCAACAAAGTTCAAATATTTCCCTAGGCCAACACTGCCTGAAGAATTGATTAAAAAAAAAGTCAGGCCTAGACACCATTCTCATTATATTCCACAAAGGAAACACGAGGAATAGTCTGCATCTCTAAACCACATTCCTTCCACCCAGTCCCACTTTCAAGGTTTTGCAATTTAGAAGAGCAAACAAACCCCAGATCTCATCTGAGGGATGCAATTCTATTGCTAAGAGCCTTTGGAGTGGCTGCAGCCCTTGTGCTGCAAAGCACCTGACTACAATGCCTTAGTGTCTGTGCTCCCATGAAACAGGAAGCATTGTAGAGAATTCCAAATGATCCCTTTGTACATCCAAACAAATCAAACGTACTGGGGACAACTTTTCTTCAAACTTAAAATACAAGCAAGCAACCCAGACAGACCCAAAACAAATACCAAAAATATAAAATAAATGTTCACTTTTCCAAATCTCGCTAAACTTAGATCTGAAATCCCCTGCTCTCAGTATCATGTTTTTTCAATTTTTTAAATAACAGCTGGGATTTTAACACTACTGTCTTGCATTTCAGATTCCAGAGAACATCAACATCTGAATTTAATCCCAAGACCAAAAGCAAATATTAAACCCCACTGCAATGCATGATTTTAGATAGTTCTATTATTTAGAGGGTTTGGGGCCTGAGGAAAAAAACCCAAACCAACCAACAGCCAGTATCAATTGGACAATTCTGTTAAACAGTAAATTGCAAAGGTGACAGATATGAATTTACTCACTTAAGCTGAGCTTCTGTTCACTGATACAAGCAAACCAATACAACATTTTTCAGTACATGCCAGAAGGATAAACACAAAAATGAAAAAATGAAAATAATTTACCTCTCTCTGAATCCAGGGAAGCATGAAGAAACAGAAAGAGCAAGTTAGAAAGCACTCAAGCAGACAGAGCTCCAGCATATGATAAGACAGGGTAGCTGAAAAGTGCTGTACATTTCACACAGACTGTTTGTTTGTAGCACAGCCTATCTAAGCATACGGCCACTATTTCCTCTCGACACCTTTTTTCATTGAATCTTGTTGCTCTGAAGTTTGTATTTTTGGAAACATGCAATGAAGCCAACAGGCATCAGCTGAATTCAGTAAGGCAGTGCAGACATATCAACAGTGGGAGGTAATAAAGCTTAAAATACCACACACAAGTCTGGGAAGTAGTATGCCCGAAGTATAAATAGACACAGAAAGTGCATGAACCTTCCTTCTTCCAAAATAACACTTTCTACAGCAGACACCAACAAAAGAAACAAGAATAATTCTTCAGGTTGTGCAAACCTTACATTGTTTAAACTCAAAGAGTAGAAAGATTGTCATCAGTTTTTTAAATGCTTTTTCCAAAAGCTCATGCCCCAAGGTCACTTGGGGTCCTCTGAAAGTTGCACCTTGAAGAAGTGACAGCCTGGGGAACAGCCTTCCACGAGCACTGAAGTGAAGCCAGGAGGTATGAAATCACCACACACCTTCATTTCTAAAACCCTTCAGCAACCACTAACTCTTGGGATGACTTAACCAACATCCCCTTCCCACAGGCAAAGGCAGACAGGAGAGGCACAACTTCCCTGGCTGGTGGCTGCCCTTCTGTCCCCTGCAGACCTGCCCTGCCTGCCTGCCTCCTGCCCTGGAGGAGGCTCCCTGGCACCTACCACAGCCTGCTGCTTTCCAGGTCATGCCAGCCACCCTGAAACCCCAGCAGGGTGAGCTGCCAGGGACATGTGTGCTTCTGGAGCTTGTCCTGTGAAGAAAGCAGTTTCCTGGGATGTTACCACAAAGGGTTAGCTGGGCTGGGGAAGGATGTGGGCTGCTGCTGCTTCTTTGCACCTTTCCTAAAACACTGGACACCACTCTATGCAAGGTATAATGTCTCCACAGGGATAAAGGCCATTCTCAGAAGAGAGCTACTTAGTCCTGCTCTCCCACTCCTGCCTCCTGCATGCACCTCACAACTTCCCTTTTTTAAGAAGGGCTTATCTCTCTCGTGAGCATCTGAGTATGGTTCATGCACTGTGTGCAAAAATGCAGGACCCTACATCATTCCAGCTTGTAACTGACTCTTGGAAAAAAAAAAAAAAGAAGTGGAGTGAAAAAATCATCACGTAACAAGTAATAAGGCTGGGATTAAAGACAGAGAACGCTGAAGGGAAGGGATACAATTCCCATTAGACATTTCATGTCAGCAGGCTTACAGTGATTGATCTGTTGCTTAGAAATGGCTTAGTGAGTAGATCTGGAATAAACATAAGTTTTCTAAGGTAGGTTTTAGCTAAACATGCATATGGTTCCCTAATGTGTCTGTCCAAAATGGATGTGTATGCATGCAACTAGAGATTTAATTTTTTCTCATGTTGAGATGAAACCTCTCCTGTTGCAACTTGTACCCACTGTCCCTTGTAATAATCTCGATGTGGCTCCTTGTGATGAACAGGAATTCACTGCAACAACTGCTCTCTCCATGGACATGTCAGAGCTCCCATCATGGGATTTTTCACTGGACAGGGCGCTGGACTATTTCATTTAAGCTCCCTTTCCCATAAATGGCTGGATCAGATGGTCTTTTCCTATTCCTTCCAGTCTGGACTGTTCTACGATTCTATGAAAGCAACCAAGCCAGAGAAATTATCTATATTTACAAATGTAATGGACTTTCCCAGAAACTTTACAACAGAAGCATGAAACTTAGCTTCATTGTAAAGAAGAAACACATGGTGCTCTGCTCCACTCCTGTCACACATTGAACTGGGAGTTTCCCCTTTTCAATATCCAGTGGTGACCTGCATGGATCTCCCCAGCCAAACCCCCACTCATTCCTTAGCTTCAGCTACATGGGCTTTCTACTGGGCTTTGCAGAATCATCAAACACATCAACTATTTCTAGCATTTCATAAAATAAAGGGTTAAAATCTCAACATTGCAAACATTGGAAGTCTTTCAGACCTAAAGACCATTGATACTATATGTCAGTGCCAGTATGAAAATCAGAATTGAAAAAGTAGTATCATTTCACTTTCTGAGAAAACAGTGTTTCTAAGTAGTATGAGAAGTAAAACATAAACTATTTTCTTTGCCCATTAATCACTGACTTTATATGAAGCACACAAACAGAGACTTCCATCTCTCAGAAAAAACATTATTCTGGAGAAACTGTCCTGTAACTTAGATACAACATACTGTGGGTAGGACAGGAAAAGGAATGTCTTAGAGACACAAAACATGACCTGCTGGAGCAAACTCTGAAAGGGAGATCTGTTAATTCTCCAATTGTTATGCAAGATACAACTGGACAGAACAATCACCACTGCAGCTGCCAGCCCAGAGAAAAGAGCACTGAAGGAAATTCAGGAAGGTGAGAGAAAAACAAGCAGTTGAGCTGCTGGGCTTCCTCAGGCATCCAGAAATGAGTGGGGCTCTGGCTGACACGGCATGCATATGAATCAGGGGAGGCGACCTCCTGCTTCCAACCAGTTAATTACAGCTTTCCAATTAACCCAACAACTTCTCATAGAGGGTCTTCTAATTCATTAATTATTTTCATACAAAAGACTATTTGCCTGTATTCTCTTTACATTCTAGTAGCTCAAATATGGTTGAATAATTTACCTTTAAACTTAAATAAACAAATTTTTTTAAAATTGCCCCGATGCTAAAAGGTAGATACGGAAAGTTTCAGTTCAAGTGGCAGATTTTGTTGATTGCTCCAAGTGCCAGAAATGCTGCAAGAGCAGCTGTACAAGTGCTTTGGTGTGGTGCCCTACATATCCCTTTCCAAGCTGACTGAGTTAAAACGGGTCAAGCCAGAGCCTGCCAGTAACCTGGGAAGACAACCCCAGAAAATTGTGTCAGGGCTGCTACACAGGATTTGAGATTCATTTCTGAGGGGAAAAGGCCAAGACCAAGAAAAACAGCCCATAACCTTCCAGCCTGTAGAGGTGTGAGAAAGAACCTCCCCTCTTGGAGCAAACCCCGAGAGGACACTGCCTTCCAGGGGAGGTGGTAACAGTCTCTTCGTCCCCATCACTTCTGCCAGGCTCATTTATTCCAGGTTATTTTCTGATTAGTGCCTTTAGGGACAGAGCATTGCAGTACTGGAAGGGCACCTGCCTCCCTGATCCCTGCTTTCCCCCAGAGTCCCCAAGGGCAGGGATGCCATGGAGGCAAGAGGCTTGCAGAGTGCTGTAACTGATAGGGCACTGCTTGAGTACAAGACCATTCCTTCTTTCAGTCCCAGGTTTTGTAATCAGTGACTGATGCAAACTGTATGCTGGGGGCTGGCCACTGATGTGCAATGCCCACCCCACAAGCAGAAGGATGATGGAGATTTCACTGAAAGGTGAATAGACACCCTTTGGCATGGTGCTCATGAGGCTGTATCTGCACTTCTGCACGCCAGTTTGGGCTCACCAATCCGTGGAGAGTGACAAACTGCAGTGAGCCCAGCTGTGGGCAGCCAAGGCTGTAGAAGCTGTGCTTTTTAGCTTGGAGATGAGGTGGGCTTTTTTAGCCTGGGAATGAGGTAATGGGAGAGGATCTAATTAATGTCTCCCACTTGCTCATGGAGGGTTTAAAAAATTGAGCAAACCCAAGTTTCTTTGCCAAGAGAATGGGTAAACCCAGAGATATACGCTCTAAGAGGCAGTGCAATCTGTTCTTGGAGCCTTATAAATATCAGCTTGAAGTGGCTTTGAGGTAATCCTGAACCCTGCCCAGGTTTGGGCAGGAGGCTGGTCTAGCTGACCTGTTGCAGTCCGTTCCAGGGCAACTTTTTTCCCCTGACTCTGTGACAGAAACACCTCAAAGCACAGATCTGAGATGTGCTGTACTGATGGACATGGTGAGGATGTGTTTATGCAGATGACCAACTTATGGGACTGTCTCAAGAGGGAAGAAGGGAGCTGGCAGGGATGAAACAACATGCCCAAGAGCCTCAGCAGCTCAGGTGCCCCACACATCCATCCCTGTGGCTGGGACAGCAGGAGCTGTCCTGGACTCCAAATACTCCACAGTTGCTACTTCAACAAGGGCCACTGTAAGACTACAATGTGATGGAGAGCAAATCACACCAAGAAACCTGACAGGTTTTGTTTTTGTAACCTCCAAAAAGGTATTTAAGGATCAAGGTGATGTTCTCATGCTTGGATGATGTTTTAGTGTGGCACTGCACTGCACATAAGCCTGGGATAGTGTTAGGAGTTTAATCCCCTGTAGCTGGCAGAGGTCTACAGCCCAACCATTTCTGTGACTGATGCATTCAGCTAACTTTGTGAAGACATGGTTAACACTTCACACCTCTTCACTCCTGTAGCTTCCCCTGGAGTCTGGCATACTGCAACTTCCTCAGTTCTCTTTTTTAAGCAGATCAGAAAAAAAAAAAAAGCCTGCCATGTGTTAACAACACCATAAAGAAGTACAAAGGTCTGTCCTGAAACTTCCATGGTCCTTCAACATTTTCCCATGGGACTACACACACCAGCAGCAGCCCTGACTATCTCTCTTCCTAAGAGATAACAACCAGCTGAAATGCCTTTGCTGTCAATTACCGTAGAGTTTTAATGGAGTAAAACATATTTAACTTGATTAAAAATTACAGTCCATTGCATGAGCCTTTCATCTTTATTTACAGTTACAAGTATTTGCCTGAGCACATCCTCTGAGGCACAGAATAGGCCCTATTCTTGTTCTCTAATTTGGAATTACAAAGTCTAGTAGCACTTAATGCAACAAAATCTCTATGTAAAATGTAGTTACACCTCAACAACACAACATCAAAAAATAAAGGAAACAGCCTTCGTTTCTGTGCATTTGAAAGCCTCCTATTGCTTACTGAATGATTGTCTCACTTTTGTATGCCATTAGAGAAATGGTTTCTTTTAATGAAAGGAAAATAGCTGTGGTTTATAATTTTTCTAGGGGTTTGGTAGCTTTTTAACAGTTTTTTTTTTGTTTGTTTGTTTATTTTGTTTTGTTTGTGTGTAGATATTTTGGGGGTTTTTGTTTGGGTTTTTTGTTGTTGTTTGTTTGTTTGTTGGGGTTTTTTTTTGCCTTTTAAAAAGTAGTCCTTAAGCCTTTTGTCTCCCAACAAGTATTGAAAATGCAGACTATACCAGCAGACTGGTCTTGAGTTTCTGTCCCTGCCACCACCAGGATGGAGACTGAGTAGAATGACAACGCTTTCTGCATGAATCCCCAGTTCATTGTGGGCCAGATTGTGCCATCAATTTTTAATCAATTCTCCACTGGTAGCAAAGAAGAGCTCTGCTTAAAAATTGATGGCTTTATCTAGCATTCTGTTGCTAATTATATATTATGAAGACTACTATAACCTAATCAAATTCTATTTTTAAAATAAAAAGAAAATATGAGGCACCCTGAGGCACCAAATCCACGTTTCATAAAGACTAAATTGTACACTTTTAACCAGAAGAGTTTGTTTTTGAGTATAGACTTTCTGAATCAGTAAGCCCCACTTACTGGGGCTTTTGATATTTTGTCATGTATGAATGTGACATGTAGCACCCAAACTATGAGAGTTTCATAGTTTGGTGTCTGACAATCACATTGGTATCTGACAGCCAAGCTTGGTTCCTTGTTATTCTTAAGTCCTCTCCATAAATAACCAACCTCAGGTCATTTTGCCATTCCTTCAGGGTTTCCCCCATCTGCACACACTCAGTGACTGTAAACCTGAGATTAAAGAGTGGGTGCACTTAGAGCCCCCTGAAGTTCACAGCCACCCCAGGTGCCTCCTCTCGTGACACAAACCAGAGACATCTCTCATAAACACTGCAGATCATTTCCCTCTCATGAGGACATGTTGGCTTGTTAGGAAAAACAAACACATTTCTGGAAGCACGAGGAGAATGTTGAACAGCAGGCCACCTTTCCCCCACATCACTAGAGCACCATTTGATATGGATTGGCTGGATATTCCCAGGCAACCAGCAGGAGGACAAGAGGACACCGTCCTAAGCTGCGCCAGGGGAGGTTTAGGTCAGACACTTCCTCCCAAGAAGGGTGATTAGACATTGGAATGGGCTGCCCAGGGAGGTGGTGGCATCACCGTCCCTGGAGATGTTTAAGGAGAGTGGATGTGGCACTCAGTGCCATGGTGGGGTTGAAAAGATGGTGTTAAGTCAGCCATGATCTCAAAGGTCTTTTCCAACCTAGTTGATTCTGTGATTTGTGATATAAGAATTTCTGGTTCAAGTTATTAAACAATTATTAAATTAAGCCATAAAGGTATTTCCAATTTAGGAAAATTCTTAAAATGTATAAAGAAGGTTTTAATATCACATTGAAATCAAAATAGTACCAAAAAAAGAGGAAAATGTTATGTTATTTTATTTGGCAGACACAAAAAAAAGTTCTGGGACATGCCAGTTATTTTTTAATAGGTGGAAATGAGACAGAACACTTTTTACTGCCTTGATATCCCTGATTTAGAACTGTTAAATTTCAGAGTTGACCTATATTAAGTTTATCAAGAGAATAAGGCTATCCCAGCAAATCTAAGCTTTACAGCGCAGTTGAATCAATACTAGCACTCTAATATCAACTGTATCAGAACTTTGTCCACTGTAAGTTTTACTTTATGTCATGAAATATGGAAGCTGTGAATGATGAATCAGAAAGCCTTGCTGAATTCCCAACAGACCACAACAATACAAGAAATCATAGAAATACACAGACCTTCAATATACACCTTGATTATCGAAAATACTAATTCAAATTATTTGTTCTTCATCTGTATTACAAGGGATCTATGTTTAAAGTTTCTTCATAAAAAGGGTTTATATATATACACCCACTTGTTGTAAAAGGTAAAACCTGTACTTAAAAAAAGAAAAACTGAAACTTAAAAAAAAAACCCTTAAAATTATAACTGGTATTACATAAGAAAACCCCACTGTCTTTCCCCTTCTCTCTTTTAAATCCTTATGAAAATAAATAGGCCACGTTTTACTGAGAAATGCTCCAGGGCTAAATAATGTTCTTTTCCTCACTCACAAGTTGTTATAATTACATTAACCACAAAGCAACAGCTACAAGAACATAATTAAAGCCAAAGTTTTGAAAGATGAAATGGATCATGTACTCCCCTCATAAGCTGAGCTATCTTTTAAGAAAGCAAAAAGTACTGCACAGAAAAGGGAGAGCAATGAGGTTCCGTAACATGCAGGAAAACCTAATTGGAGAGTGAAGCTGCTGAGTTTAAAGAAAAAGATAAATGTGCTTGTCTCACTTCCTTCCCCATACACCCAGCATAATAAGAGTTCAAAGCTATAAATCAATTAACAAATCAATGAAACTTCTCCTGCTGCAATTTCTTTATAAATTCAGATAGGATTAAGCAAGCACAGAGACCTCAAGGCAATAGATTACATTTAATCATGAAGTTTTCTCTTCTGTCAAAAGAGCTGCTAATCATTTCACTTCAACTAAATATATTTAACATGCATGTATACCCACATATAGTGCAATACTTTTGCCATTAAACATGTTCACATCTTTTGAAGATTTACACAGATCGTTCAATCTTCATTGTCAATTATGGGCTGAAAAAAAAGCAAGTCCAGACTGTCTAGCTAGAAGTTAGCTGGGAATTGGACATAAATAATTATACAGGTGGTGTACATTGGGAGCAAAACCACACAGAGCTTTCTTCGCCTTAGCAAATGAGATTTCTGCTGTTCCTAACTACAGCATCTTTTCATACAGTAGCATGGATTAGCAGGAAAAACAAATTATGATCAGCCTGCACAGAATCAGGCTGGTCAGTATGCAGTCAGTAACCACAGCCAGTTTAGGAGCATGTAATTCTGAGCTGAGCACAGTCCCCCAGACCTATTAATCATCAGGATCCATAGTTTGCTTACTGCTCAAATGAGCAACATCTGAAGGGATAAAGGAGAGGGAGAACAGCATCAAATACTTACCGCTCCCCACACAGCCCAGCATTTCTGCTACAGTGCTCTCCTGAAGGTTGTTAAGTGTCAGCTCTTGGAGGAAAGAAATCTGACTTGCCTTTGTCACACTAGGAGCTGTAATTTGCCTTGCAGGCATCCACACAGTAGCTTTAGACTAATAGAGCATAGCTTTGAAAACACAGCTCGAGACAAAGGCTACACTAATGCAAAACTGTTGTCTGGGGAGGTGGAAGGGGGAAGGGCTGAGGTTTTTTTCTTGTCACTTTTTAAGTTCCTTACCTTTTTGTTGCAGCTGACGGAATTAAATGCCAAGCACGTCATAGGAAAGACGCAAGTCAATGCTGTGCCTGGTCCCCGTCTCCGTTAGCGTGTATTTAGTGTGTATTTATTTAGTGTGTATCCAGGCACCCGACGCTGCGAGCGCACTTGATGCAGCCGCGTACTCGCACCTCAGCTGCGGGGGCCAAACCCCCCTGACAACAGCAGCTCATTCATTTTGCAGCGAGTTGAAGCACATCCTGCCAGCTCCCACTCTCCCCACGGACTGTGCATGCCTGTGTTCGCCGGCTCCAGCTGTGGGTGCCTCTCCCCGGCAGGCCGGCTCCATCAGGGGTGTGTCTTCTCCTCCCTTCCCATCCCTTCTCCCACTCGCGCGCTCCCCGCGCTCCGACCCGCAGGAGAGCGGTCTCTCCTCGCCGCTACGCATTGTGGTTCTAGCCAGTAAACTTCAAAGATTAATCCTTTGTGACACAAGCAATCTTTCAGGGAAAGCTGAAGTGCACAGGGAGTCTGCCCCTCTCAATTTTCCAAAACCTCTGCAAAGCATTCACAACGCAGCTCTTCTGAACTGAGTGCAAAGAGTCTCCTTAAAAAGGCAACAAAGACTTACAGCTAAATCCAAAAATTCAGACACAAGTTACAACTACATTTACTTCAACGAAATTATATCTGCTTATGGTGGAAGTGAGATTTATCCTTGATTGTAAAAACAAACACACCAAATAATTTGATTTTCCAGAACTGGCACATGCAGTAATAGTAAATCCAATTTAGAGGCGTTGCTTGCACTAAAGGTTCCTGGAGCTCTAGTTTTCATCAAAACTCCCCATCCAATGTGCTCAATCAGCAACAAAGAGCTGCTTCTGGCAGGGACTGCACTTAAAATGCATCAGGGCTTAAACCCCATTCCAGGTTATTCAGCTTTCACAGCTGCCTCCAGCATTGCACATCACTTCTCCTCAATGCAGGGGGAAGACTGGGCGAGGTCAAACTCTGACCAAGGAACAACCCCAAGTTTGCAAGGACATGGGTCACCACCCTGCAGGTCACTCTTCTCCATCCAAGGGCATTTCTCCTTTAAATGTGCCAGCAGAGCTCTCTGTGGGATCACACCTGTCATCTCCAAGGAAAATGAGCCAACATGAAAATGCCCATCAACAACTCTCTTTAAATTATCTGAGCCCAAGCTAAGTGAAAGTAGAGCAAGGAACATGACCATGGATATTTCCACCAGCAGAGCTGAGCGGGTGAAGAGCAGTTAAGGACAATTTTCTGGCAGTCACTTCTTCCAGCCACCCAGATGCATAAGAAGCAGGATGGTTTTTGCACCACCTAAATACATCCTGAGAGTCTAGTGG
>VWZP01010273.1:1869360-1994079 GCA_013396995.1 Dicaeum eximium
TCCGTCCTTCCGTCCGTCCTTCCGTCCGTCCTTCCGTCCGTCCTTCCTTCTACCGGTTATGCTCAAGCAACAACCTGTGCCATCCCAAAAGCCTTCCACTGATTTCCAGGGAGTAACAGGAGGGAATTTAGTAAACAAATCTGTTGACGCTGCCTAAGATAAAACAGCTCCAACTCCTCCTTGGATGTGCTGCACAGCCATTGCTAAGAAGAATTCAAAGCCATGTAATAATTTTTGCATTGTCCAAGTAACTTCTCAAAAGTCTTGACAGAAGTGTGGAATGCACTTGTGGGGAAAGGGGTATTTTATGGACAAACAAAGCACCTGAAAATGGTTAATGCGATTATATAAAATATAAAAGCATTAAATTTCTTATCTAGGTTCCAATATGCATTCAATATAGCTTCTTTACATTTGAAAATGAGGATATAATTAATTTGATAACTATGAACTATTATAACCCTCTTCATTGCTGCTGTCTCTTTTAGTCTTGGTAAGTTGAATACAAGAGGGTATGGTAGCCTTCCAGCTGGCCAAACAACAGCACTCATGAGAACAATGTCAGACTTCTACTTAAGAGGCTTCTAAGGAGAGAAGCCAGATTTTGCCATTTTAATATGCTGGAACAGTTTGTGGGAAAGAACTGCTCTTCTCTGATCCTCCTTCGGTACGAAGAGAGAAAAGGAGATTTAGCAAAACTTTATAAACCTGTAAAAAAAGTATAATTAAAAACTAAATCTCAGTTTTCAAGCTATTAGTTGGCTTTTCAAAAAGTGAACTGGGGTTAAATTCTAATCCTCTGTTGGTTTTGGTATTTTGTGAGATGCCACACTTCCCGCCTGTGCACCTGTCAGTAATGATATGGATAGATACAAATGTATTTCAAGGAATAGCTTGCACTGGTTTCAGCATTTCATCTTCCTTTGCCCCACACCCTCTGTTCCTCCAAGTTTGTTACTTCTAGTTGCTACCTATGAAAAGGGCAACAGATTTACCTCTGCCACCAGATATAGGAAAATCTCCCTGGGCTTGACCAGCAGGCAGTTTCTGAAAATTAAAAACAATCTGAGCCAAATCTTTTCCCATTTGTGCACAAACAATTTGCTTAATAACTACAACTGTGTTGCTGTGGCAAAACTTAGCTTTACCAATTGTCAGTCACACCCAAAAATGTGAATTCAAACACGAATTAAAATCTTAGGTATAGGCTTCAGGGTAATGGTGGTGGCATCTGGTTTCTGATTTCTTCCAGTTTACTTGGCCAAGTATCTATATTCTGAAAATGAAAGGTGAAACTCACACAGAAGTCTTCTTTCATGAACTGTATTGTAAAGAATAATCATTCATAAGGTTTGAGACCAGTCCTGGAAGTCACAGAACTCCCCACTGGATGCCAAGTTTGGCTGACAAGCTCTCCCTAGCAACAACTGCTACCAAAAACACAGTGAAAAACCTTTCAGGGCAAACACCACACTGAGTCCCATTTCCCACTGCCAGCCAGGCACTGCAAACTTACAGCCAAACCCCTTGGCAGGAAGGATCTTTGTACTGCAATTCATCTGCAGGCTGCAAAACAAATAAGATTACAGCAAGTAACGGGTCAAATTTGCACTGACAAATACATCACAAGCAGCCAGCCCTGGCAAGGTGAAAACAGCCCAGGAGAGCTCTCGGCTCACAAAGAGCTGACAAATTCAACTCCTGCACTGCCAGAAGTGCCAAATCCAGGTGGAAGGGGTGTTTTGGGGCACACCTGGTGCATAAGTAACACCTGTGCTATCATGTGCTGCCCTCTCATGGGTCCACAGCTGGGGTCTATTTCCCAGGCTGCTGTGCTCCTCACTGGGGATGAGGTTCAGCCCAGCTCACAAGGAGGGAATGGGGGTTTAACACTGTAAAGAATGTGGGCAGGTCTCCAAGCACTTGGTAGCAATAATGTGCCCAATTCTCTGGTTAAACTGCCAGTGAACAGCAGGGCACCTGAGTAAATGAAATCAACTTATCCTCTAGACATGGGTGGCATCATGTTCTCCCTAAACTGAACAAATGTTCCCACTGCATGGCCAGAATCTGTATCCCAGAGTGAAATACCAAGTATCCCATGACACACAGCCCATGTAATACTAGCAGAGCTATAGATGGGCTGAGAAAACTAAAACACAGCATCTGAGATCCTCATACTCATCCTGAGCATGTGGCAAGGGATGGATCCAAGGGTTTCACATACACAATATTTTGAGGGAAAAAGAAAATGAGTTTATGAGTATGCAACTTGGATTCAGGTTGCAGTTTGTTTCAGTTTAAGCAAAAGGAGGCCAAGAGAGTATTTTAGTCAGTCCCAGGAGCTGCACTCTCACTGCTGGCTCACAACTGTACCCTTGCAGTCCTACACTTAAGCAAAGGCTGGAGAGGGTTTGCATCCCAGCTCATGCTACTGCAGCACTCAGAGGCTCCACTTCTGCCCCACAGGAAGAGAAACAAATGCTTCCCAAACTAGCTACAGCTATACTAGCTATATGCTTCCCAAACTTTTGCTATTCTGAAGCACCTGTCCTATCCTTGACACAAAACATTTTGACACTTCCGGGAAACAAAAAATGAGTCCTTTTTGAAAACCTCAGAGCACTACAATATTCTTTAGTCTTTAACAAACTAGAAACCTAAAGCCTCCCCTCATTGTGATCATCTACTTCCATCACAAATTACTGCTCAGTAACAGCAGTGCCAATCTTCTAATTTATCTGAAATTTCATATTATTTTTGAAAAGAGGAGAGAAGGTGAGAGGCAAGCAAGGAAACATTTCAGAAGGTTTAAATCCTAGATTCAGGCAGGTATATGCAAATCTCCATATACATCACAAAATGAGTTTCCAAAATCCATGGATGGATGAAGAAATTTTGAAATACTACCTTGAATCCTAAAGACTCCAAAGTGACAATATAGCATTTATGAATGCCTGAGTTGGCAACACTCCAGAAGAGCTTTGTTTGTCTTTTTTACATTAAGGCCCCTGAAGCCATGTATGTACTTCATAAATGAACAGAGGGCAAGAACAATTGCTCAGTTTGTTTTGTCTAATCCATCTCATTATGTTCCTGATGGTGGTTGAGTAAAAGCAGAGATGAAAAGCTATTTCCCTAAATAAATACACACAAGTGTCCTCCAAATAGAAAAGAAAAAAAAATTGAATCTTAGTCATTTATGTTCTTTTGGGTACTATCAATCTTAAACATATCCACATTGTTGGAGGTACATATATGAAGTTTCTTTAGGTCCTTCAGACACTGCAAAAAAGGAACAGGTAGAAAATAATGTTCTTAATTGATGAAGAAGGACTGAAGAAACTCAACTGCAAAGCAAATGCAGTTCAGTTTATCCTTAGCAAACTGAACTACACCTGTGATAGCTTGCCAAAGGGACCTTCACTGCTCTGAGACTGTCTGCCATAAGGACCTAGGCAGGCCTTTCCAATCTGAGCAACTGAAAAATAATTCTGCAAGTCATCTACAGTACCTCTTTCTGCATCTTGTTGGCAAATACAACATCATTACAAACACTGCTCTGTCAGTATGAGGTATCCCAGAACACAGGCAAGCTCACTTTCACAGGGTCTTGTCTGAAGTGGAAAAACTCACTTCACTGATGTTAAACACAGGATCAGGAGAATACCACATCAAATATCAAAGACAGCCACCTTGCAGACCTTTAACTCTTTCACACTCTTTTAAAAACCATAGTAGGCTCCTTACTATTCCTCCTGCTATTTTGTCTTGTATGAGAACCTTAGTTCTGCTAAAGAAATAACATTTACACAGTCCTGATGCCCCCAGAGGTACTACATTGATTTTGCTGAGCAGTATTCATGTCTTGGAGGTCCACCATGCCAAGTTATGGATTAACTCAACTCATGGTGAAGCTAATAAAAACCTTCTCATCAATTATAAAGGGAATTTGGTCCAACTCAGGGGCACAAGTGTACATCCAGCCAACTTTGAAATTAATCAATATGGGGAGAGGGGAACTTCAAGAAATAAAATATTGAAATTTTAGAGATAATTGAGTTCTATATTTAATACATTAATTCAGATTAGAAATTGAAATAATTTTTATGGGATTAAGACAAACAGCATTTGTGTGAAAATGACTGTCATCAGAAGAGGTATAATGCACACATTTTTTTCAATGTCACTAAGCACAAATTCCTTTTAAAAACACAGATGTTAATGTAACAATTTCTAAATACTAAACCAAGTCAGTCAGTAAATAAATCGCTAAACATTTAAGACACTTGAATTATCTGTTGACAAAAATCTTTTCATTTGCTCAAATTCATGTTTAAATTTCTCTGCTAATCAACCTGCACATATCAAAGAGGCTTCAGCAGGCAATCTACCTCCATTGCCAGAGGTCAAATTGTGCTGAATACCCCTGACAAACAAAGGCCCTTTTCCCTGGTGGAACCAGTATTAGGAAAGAAGCCAATATACTATTCTCAGAATTAAATTCTGAAGTGAAAATGCTTTCTAAATACATGGAATGGGTAAGACAGAATATGCTATGATTTACATAAAAATGCACTGCGTATAAATATTTGAATTGCAATAATCTAGAACAAATATGAAAAAGCATCCAGAGGTAGATGTGACACAAATAATTGAAGAGCTAAATTGATAGCAAGAGAATCCTCTTATATTTTAGAGGCACATTTCAAATCATTATGTAAGTGCAGATAGTCGAGTTTGTGACTGTGCATAGAGAGAGATGCAGGTCAAAGCCTGTACCTCATTTTACTATTGCATATAGCAAATACCAGAAGACATTCAGTGGTCTACAAATACACAGACATGTCAAAAAACCTCTAGACATCAGGAAAACACTCATGCAAACATTAAAAGTGTTTTTATGTAGGTGGATATAAATATTTAGACAGTAAAGGTATATATAGAAACATCCTACTCTGTCTCTAACCCACCACTATGACACTGGCATAAGATGTTTGGACAGGAAAAGAGCTGCACAGGTCACTTTCTGTCTGTGCTTTTGCTTTCTAATTTGCTACATTAGAAAGTTGTGAATCTCCCATATTTTATTAACTAGCATAACAGTGAGATAATTGAATAAATACTTTCTGCTGCCCAAATATTTTTTTCTCTCAATTATTTTTTCCTGAAATTATTTGCCTAGTAACAATTTTTATGAAGTCAAAGTTTTGCTTACAATAGAAAACAATAAAGAAAGTAATTGCATGTCTTGCAAAAGTTGACACTTTCAAGTGAACCACTGCACAGCAGAAAAGTCTTTTACTGCTCATAAAAACATACTACAATTAAAGCTGCAGAGAGCTTTATGAACTTTTAGCCAGCAAGGTGTTAGTAAGTATTCTTGGCACAATTTTTTGTAAAACATTACTCTTTTCTTCAATGGCCTGTGCTTTCTTTGGCTTTTCTTTTCAGAGGTTTTTTCTATGTCCACCTTAGTACTAACTGAACAGCTTCAATATACTTTAGATTAGCAAAGTGAAATCATTACTGGACTAGTTTGGTTTTCTCTCATCTGCTACAGAGACCTTAGACTTGGGATGAGAGGTCTCAAGATGAGAACAAAAGAACACAAAAAAGTTGCTATTGAGTATTTTTTGTTTTGTTTTTAAGTGTTATTTAATTATTTGACAGCCATTTATTCCATAGGTGGCTCCCTCTATACAAAGTCCCTATGTTGATACAGCCTCTGAGAGATGTGTAATTAAGAGCAACTTCAGCACTGCTGAAGATAAAGGGGGTGAATGAAAGGCAGGCACCTTCAATTGACTCCAACAGGTTTGGCAAGGAAGATGCTATTTTTTTGTTTGCACAACCTCCTTAGAGAGGAATCAACAGAAGGATTATGCTCCCAAGTGATGACCACATGAAGTAAATAAGTTTAAATCATCTTTGACTGTGAGGTAAGATCAAAGCTTCTAACTGGGTGTTGAAATCCAGGAGGGTTGTCGAGAGTCTGGGAGGAAGATGGATATTTTCTGGTGACAGGTACAGAGCTGGACAGCAGCTGCTTTTTGCATTGCTTGCATCACTGTTCTGCCATGGAGCTGAAGCAGCAGTTGCTTACAGAAATCCAGTCTGGACACAGCATCTGCTTGATTAATGTGCAGTGAAAAGCATAGTAGAACTCATCAGATTTCCACCCCAAACTGGCAGTCAGTAGCTCTCCTGAGCCACAGACACTTTCACAGGTAGCTCAGCTGTTCTTGAGGGACCTCTGTCATAACCACTTAAATTCATGGATTACTCTAGCTGAATCCTAAAGTGTTTGAGTTTAATAGCTGAAATAACAGGGCATGTGTTGAGATTTTATAGCACAAATTTGTATGAAGGCTTTAATCCAGGCACTCAGTCAATATGCCATTTTATTGAAACAACCTGACTATATTGCAGTGTTTATTTGTAGCCCACGCCTAGATATATCATTTGTCTTAACTGAAACTTTTACAGTTGAATAATTTCAAGTGCTCTTTAAAAAGGTTCAGGTTGGAGATCAGGAGGAACTTCCCCCCAGAAAGAGTGAATAAACATTGGAATGGACTGCCCAGGGAGGTGGCAGGGTTGCCATCCCTGGAGGTGTTCAAGACAGGACGTGGCACTTGGTGCCAAGGTCTGCTCGACAGGGTGGCGATTGCTCTAAGGTTGGACTCAGTGATCTCAGAGATCTTTTCCAACCTAATTGATTCTGTGTTTCTATATAACAATTTTTCATCTCATTAGTGAGATTACTCAGAAAGGATAGAGGGATGCTGCCCCAGTTGAAGCCACCAGCAACAGAAAACCATTGGTGCAAAACTACTTCAAATTATACAATATTTCAAATTAATACTGGCCTATTTCAATGTCTACTGTGTCTTTCATGTTAAATCCCGAAGCTAAAAGAAACCAGTTTAATGAATCAAAGTATGAATGCACACATGCAGCTTTCTGCACCCACTTGACCATATTGGCTTTAAAACACATTAATTCTGTAAGCTTGACAGGATTTCCCTTTTCACAGCTGTATTGTTTCATGACTCCCTCCTAGAACACACTGCACCTCCAAACAATAATGCCAGAACTTATGGATATAAATGAGAAGTTCTGCATAACAACCTAAACTATTTCTTGGTGAGAAGGGAAAATGCTACCAAACCATACAGAAAAGGATCTTCAAATGCAGCTGGCTTAGGGAAGAAGAAAAAGCAAAAGATAACTGTAAAAACCCAGCTAAGAAGAGAGGTCAGAAAAGCCAGTAAAATCCTTTTCCTCCAATGTAATCCTTCACCTATGCCCTATTTATGTGATTCCTTACAGTATGTTTTGTCCTTATGCCAAGGTTACAGGGACCGAAGGGAATAAGGGATATTGATTAACGGTGTTTCAGAGATTGTAGAGCTCAGCTGAAATTACACATTCTTTGAGAGTTGTTATCTTTCCAGAAGAGCAGGTGCAAACACCATTTCAGTTTTAATTTATTTTATTTTCTGCTTTTCTTGACCACGTTGCTAATGCAGAAGGGAAAGTTTATTATTCATTATCTTGTGCAGTTTGATAAGCTTCTCTCATAGAATTGAAGAAAGACTCAGAACGTATTCAATCATCACCTCAGAAAGAAGGCAATCCAAAGAAACTTAAAAAACTCCCTGAATGATGCAGCTAGAAGCCACTAAATCTGAATTTAGACACTTGATTTTCAGACAATGAATATGCAGAGATCCTGCTGAAGTCAGTGGACAGCACAGGTGTTAAACACCTCTGAAACCCAAACATTTATGTTAACCATGGAAAAAGCAAGACAGCATACTGTTTTTAATTCCCCATATTCTGAGGAATTTGAGCCATAACTTTACATCATATTGTCCTCATTTTCCACAGATTTGTCCCATTTTTCTGTTATATCACCCCCTAAGTTTTCTCTTGTCCTAACAGCTCCTGAGATAACAGAGCTCAGATAATTCATATTGTTATCAGGACTCTTTTCTCTTTCAGCCTTAGAGGATTACATCCATCTGACCTGGAGCATCTATTCATTTAGTTGTCTGCTCTCCCCTTCTGAGGCAGCTTGAGCCTTACAGTTGGTGCATCCATTGTTCTACTTTCTTCAAGGCCCTGTCTGCCTTTCTCCCCTTTTTGAATCTCAGCTTCATTTTATTCCTATGTCTAGGCAGCAGAAAAACAGCAGCAGTTCAGAGAAACAGGGCAATGGACATCCCCACCTGATAAAATAGGCATTATTAAGGCAGAGGAAGGAGCACAATACATTCACATCATCCAGTCAGTGTGTGTGGTCAGAAAACCTTAATATCAGAGAATGTGCCTCTCCCATCGCTGAAGAACCAAAAGCAACCAGGCTCCCTCCTCTGCCTGTCTGGAAAACTATTCATGGAAAACAAACCAGCTGCATGTGGTGACAAAGCTAGTAGATAAATGGACACATGCTATGTGTGATGTCCAACATACAGGTGCCCACCCCATCCAGCTCCATATTCAGACCCATCAAAGATGTCTCCTGAATTCACCAGCAGCCCTCCTTGCCAGCTAACCACAGAATATTTCAGCTGGATATACTGCTGTTGTATGAAGTCACCAGGAGAGAAGAAACTGTGATCTTTCAGGCAAAAAATGTCCTGTAGATTTTTTAAAACTTGAGGTGGGCTTTGGACTGGTAGAAGAGGAATGAAGATAAAGGAGGATTCAGGGAAATGTGCTAACAGAATTTCATTTACAAAACTGATGGGCCATTGCCTTTTCTCCCTTCCTTGTTAGTGAGCTGCTCAGAAAGCAAAGGGCATGCACCAGCAGTCCAGGAGGAGAGACAAAACCCAGACGTGAGGAATGATTAATTACAGTCATGCAGCTCACAAGTGAGAAGAGCAGCCCTTTTACAGCCTCAGTAGGCTGAGGTTGTATAAACACACTTTTAACAACCAGGAGAAAAACATGGCATGTGTGGCTGGTTAAGAAGCAAAGGCAGCACTGACAATTATTCACTGATACACCTGTGACACTTCCATGTGATGATGACCTTTGTGATCTTGAAATTAAACTTTATTCAACTGCAAGGACTGTTCTTATTTACTAATTATACTAAATAAATCATTGTGACTATTTTCAGTACAGCAGGAGAGGAAGAGTATTTAAAGGACAGCGGTTTTTGACTTTCAAAAATCACAAGGTGTCACTAAGAAACCAAGTCTGCCATAGGGTTGCACGTATACAGGACATTTATTTTCCTTTAATATATAGTTATATTTCCTTTAATATATGCCCATATATACATATCAAACATAGGAGCTCAGTGTACACATACATGCATACCCACCAATTTTTGGGAATCTGCTTTTGTTCATGATTTTATGAAGGCCCTCCAGGCCTTTTAAAATCAAACTTATTTTACCAACTGATCAGTTGAAAACAAGGGATGAAACACAAAATCACCACACAACCCAAGTTAACCAAATGAGGAAGCCTCTGCTTACCCCAGGATTGTTAAATAAGAAACTCCAAAGGTCAGGATAATGGTGTAACCTATGGAGAGAGTGATTCCAGTCTCCTGGAAGACGCTTCTTCCTGAAGTGAGATAGCAGCCACATCCTCAGATTAAACTTTCATCAGCAGATCTCTGTATTTCATCAATCTTTCATTATGGCAGAGCTTAGAAAATCATCTGCTCATGTGTCATTAGAAAATCTCTTCATCTTCCAAAGCAGAAATTACTTAAATAAATTAGTAGCAGCAAAAGAGCTAAAAGGAGGGCCTGCAGACCATTTTGGGGTTCAGATAGATCAAAACAGAGGGAAATATACATTTTTACAGTATTTTAAAATTTACATACTACCTTCCACAACAAATCCAATATATTTTACTATACAGATTCTTGGACTAGAAGATATAACTAATTAACAAAATTCATGTGCAACAACTTATGGAAGAATTTCCCACCAGAAACTGGGATTTCATCAACTTCATGAACACTTAATCCACCTAAGCAGCAATGTGATCCCCTAGCTTTTTTTCTGGTGATGGCAAACCTATAATCAGGGAAAATTGCTTTTGCAGTCAGTGAATGGCTTTGGTATTTCTCACCTCAGTAGCAATAGGTGATTTTACCAGGATGAATGCAAGGACTGTGGGCTAATATATACATGAAAAGAGCTTCCAGCTCAACAATATGGTTTTCTCAGCTTGTGTTCTACTTTTGTTTTGTCTCAAAATGCCTTTTTCTTGTGTCTTAGTGCTTCTTCAGCAAATGCTACAGCTTTTATGCTACCCCTCAAAGCATGCTTCCTACACTGAACATCTCTACACCCAAAATATATTGTACATCTGATTATACACTCATAAGTTTGTTCTTCCTGCTTGTTGTTTTGATCTTCTGCTATTTAACATCACATGCAGTCTGAATTTACTTACAAGTAACAGCTACACTGCTTCTCCTACAATCTTATTTTTAAAAATGTGTAAATAAAACCTTAAACAAATTAAATTTCAAAAAGAGTTGGCTCCAGTCCTGAAAGTCATTCTGGACACAAAACTTCTGTAAAAGCACCTATCAAAATTCTTATAAATGGCTATGAATAAAAAAGTTCTGAAATAAAGCTTCTTATGATGAAATAACTCGCAATTCCAATAAAAGTGGCTAAGAACATTAGTGTGCCAGGAAATGAAATATTAAAGCTGGTTTTGACTTTGTGTTTAATACCTAAACACAATATATATTAAAATTTAATAAACTATTTCTTACTATTCCTTACAGCAACTGGTCAAGAAATGTCATGCTCTCTAGAAACAAGAAATGTTCACTTTTAACACAAAAAGGCCTACTCCCACTACTGACATGAGAAAAACATGTAGAAACATGAGAAAAATTTAGTTTATTTCCTCTGCCAGTTTCTCCAGCGTCATGTATAAACCTTCCTTTCAGGAAAACAGTTGAGAAAGTGGCCACTTTTTATGGCCAAAAGGAAGAACTGGATTTGAGGGGTTCTTGTTGCTTGTATTTTTAAAATTGGACTTGTACTTCTCCCACATATTCCATATCTAAACATTTTTTATTAATAGAGACGTAAGTTTCTGCAGAAATCTCAGTAGAACTGGAATTCATCTTTGGCCCCCAGCCATGGCATAAAAAAGGGCAGGAGTGGGATCAGAGATTTCCTATGTCTTGCACGTAGCTTTTGGAAAATGTTGTGCTGTACCACAGCAGGTCAGAGCAGACGTATCACCAAAAGCAGGCAATGTTGTTGGTGCCACAAAATGTACAAAAGGTACATTTCTCTTAAATGTTTCCTAAAACATCCATGACCAGTTCTGTCTTCAGGAAAAGCAGGTACCCAGCCTGAAGAAATATGATTAATTTTCCTATTTTATAAAGAACATAATGGCATGATTTTATTTCACAAAGGAATGTAAGTATTTGGGAAAAGAACTGTAAATGCTTAAAAAAAAATTAATGAAAATCAAAGCTGGCATCCTTTACTCTGTAAAGCTGCATCACATTTAGGCATCCCTTAAAACGCTCTATTTATTTTCTGACCGAAGCAAGGTACTACAAAAACTGACTTGAAGGGAAATGTGTAATGCACCCATTTTCTAATGCAAACAAAGAACTCTAATGGTTTATTCATTAGGAGTTAAAATCTTTTTACTTCCCAGCATTTCAAACTGGATTTGCCCCTTTTAAATCTTTCAAAAATCTGTACCAAAGAAGTGAAAAAACAGTTAACCCGTGCCCAACTTACTATCAATCATTTGTAAGAGCAAAAATATTAGAAGCCTTTAGTCACCTTTCCTTTTAGAAATTTAGCCACTGATAGTCAGAAACTTTGAGGCAGATGAAACAAGTTTCAGAAAAATCTTTTACTGGAAAAGACTTGTCATGTTTGAAATTACATTTCCTATCAAAAGTTAGAGACAAAAAACTGTATTTGATTTCTTCATCTATATCCTTAATGAAGATATTAGGTAATACTGGCCCCAGTGCAGATCCCTGGGGGCACCACTTGTCAGTGATGTCCCCTGGGACTCTGAACCATTGACCAGTACCCTCTGCATGCAACTATCCCACCACTTTCATATCCACCCAACAGTCTACTCAGCAAATCCATCTCTCTCCAATTTAGAAACAAGAATGTAGTGGGAGCCTGTCAAAGGCCTTGCAGAAGTCCAGATGAATGACATCAGCAACCCTTCCCTTGTCCAGCGATGTGGTTATTCCATCACAGCCAGAACTGGTCATGCAGCACTTCCCTGACCATTATCAAACATGGACACAAAAAGCAGAAGCTTGCTAGTGTTACTCCATCCTTATTACCCTTGTGTCAGGATGGGTACTGTCCTAAGATCCTGGACTTTCTCATGTGAATGGCAATGTTTTTGCTATATCAGAATGTCCAATCAGACTGGCAGACAGCTCACTGTTCTGCTCTGAATAAGTCACTTCCACAACCCTGTTTCCACAGCAATGCTATATGACAAACAAGAATGCTACCAAGAGATCAGTCAGGAAGAAAACCTAAGAAAATACTGCTTCCGGGGCAGGAAGGCCTTTAGCACACACTCCTCATTGCTTCCTACCATAAGGAACAACTTCAGCTCACAGGCAGCACATTTCAGGGACAAACCTCAGTTTTCTGCAACACCCTTGGGGATTTTCTTACATCAAGAACTAGAAGTAATGGTAATGACTTAGACCCATTACTTTTTCCTCAATCTAGATTTTTTTCTCCATCACATTAAATACGTCAAGCAAGTAGAGACACACATAAACAGTCAGAGCATTGGTAGTACATTTACTTGGACCAGCAGGAAGACAGGCTTTCACACAGCCAGGAGAAACATACTGCAAGACATATTTGAAAATATCCTTTTATGCCAAAAGGTACTACATATATCTGAAACAAATTAATGTTACACATGAAATTTTATGCACCTGATGGAGTCAATCTGAAAGGCTTATTCAATGCAGGTTTAACAAAACAGTATATAAGCGATACACTACGAAAAGCAGAGTTTAAAAAGTAACACCAGCAACAAAAAGAAGAATTTACCCACCTTTCTCATAGGCCCTGGGACAGAATAATGCACACTATGCATTAGCAGACTGACAGAGCACCAGGTGAAGGCAGAGAAGAAGAGGGAACACTCACCGACCGTTGTCACGGCCCACGCCCCAGACTCTGATGCTCACGATGGGCTGCGAGTGCAGAACTGTGCGGTCCATGGGATCAATCAGGTTCAGCATGTCATTTTCCAGTATAAGGTACATGTCTTTGCCCTGCAGGTCCAGACAAAGTACAGTTACACAGCACATCACCCTCTCAAACTGGCTGGGCTCAAGGTGTCATCTTCACTCAGAGTTTTGGGTTGTTCCAAGAGCAAATGATAAAACTTCAGATACTTCTTGTGTGAAAAAGATCTAAGATATTATCTTGCTATTATATTTTTAAACAATCCCAATCACAATAAGCTTTGATGTCTTCTAAATACAACTCATTCAGACCCAAACTACTAAGTTATTCAACAAGCTGTGTTTATTTGTTTTTCAGTAAATTCTTCCAAACACCTGAGAGGTCATGGTCTGTCCTCACAGTAAAAGCTTATATCAAAACCTGTGCTTTTGAGGCAGAGTTCCTTCAAAGTGTTTTGTTTCCATGAACTTTAACCAATGGATTATGGGAAAAGACAGCAATTTGTACATGTCAAAGGATTTACTCTTTGATGAAAGATCAAAGGGGAAAACCTAGCATTAAAATCTGAACGCGAATTCTGCTAGTGACTGCAGAATCTTGGAGCCAGGACTTCTCCCCAGTTCTTCTGGCTTGTAAGAACAAGGATAATGTTTTTTTCTCTCACAGGAAACAAGTTTAGAGAAAATTTTCCTTTTGATGCTTATTCACAAATGCTTATCTTCCTCCTCTTGACAACATTTGTAATAGGTCTGCTGTCTCCTCTATCTCATGTAATATCCCTCTTTTTGGAGGCTGTACACATACTCTTCAGACCACAAGATCCCACAGAAATGATCCTGGACCTCTTGCTGAGCAGTAAGACAAGCCTCCTGCTGATCAGAAGGTGGAAGCTTTCAGCTAAATACAAAGTAATTTGTTTCCTCCCTTTTGTGCCAGAATCTATACATGAACAGAAAGAATGCAAAGGGTCTGACTCCCTGCTGACTAATGTTTCAAAACTGACCTTTTTTCTTCACCTCAGTGACACAGAAACCCTCTTCCCTCTTGGTTACAGAGGCTCAAGTCTGTATGATGTCTAATTTTGTGTCTGTATGAGAAATACATTCATGTCACTCTGTGAGGGATTGCTGCCATTGTAGTTGACACCTGGTATGAGCAAAGCCAACACAAGCAGTTTTTGCCTGATGGAAAAAGCACATCTATGGCTGAGATGCAAGGCTGGATATATAGGCTGCTCCTAGAGAAGCAGAAACAGATGTAGCTGTGATAGTCATGCAAAAAAATGGGGCAAACCAGCAGCACTGAGATGTTAGTGGCAGACAGAAAAAGAAATATCATGAAGAAAAAAAGGGAGAAATTTGCTTGGAGGTCAGAAGCAGTAAAAAAACTGTGTGAAGAATGCAACCAAGTGTCACAAAGATTGCTTTTTGGACCCATTTTATACTAATATATTTGTCCCAGAAGGAAATTATTACAAGAAGGAAAAATATGTTATTCATGCAAAATACACTGGGATTAGAGTAAAAAAAAACAGAATCCAAATCAGCTGGAAAAAAATTGGAGAATGGGCAGAAAAGCAACATAAGTCACAAGAAATTATCCTTGCAATGCTCAGGGGACCACTTGAATGCAGCCAGAAGCAATATATTTTGCTAAATTTTGTTGCCTTCTTATAAAAAGCTAATTTTGAGATGAAAGCACTGCATAGGTCAAAAAGAAATTATTTAGACAGACTAGGAGCTTGAACATAGGCTTTAATGTCTCAGACTGCTGAAGAGCTGCAGAGACCTGATGGTTTGAGATGAGGAAGAGTCATGGAGAGAAAGTGAATAAAGGAAAGAGAGGCTCAATCCCAGCAGTTTTTCTGGAAGTGTTACAGGCTGCAGTATATAGGTCAATGGCAAGAAGACATCTTTTTCATGTAAGTCATATTGTAATTACAGAAATGTAATTCATGGCAAAAGAGCAACATAAACAGATGAATAGCGTTCTTCTGTTTAGATTTTACAGAACAGAAGAAGTTCAAAATTTATAGGAAATTTCTTTTGGAGCAAAGGGCATGAAATCTCACATTAAAGCCACTAACAAATCTTCTGCAGGGTCAGGATTTTGCCCAGGGTGTGGGAGGTTTTGTGGTTTGTTTTGCAGGTTTTTTTAAATCATGAAAACTTGGGGCTAGTCCTAACCCCAATTTCACTTTCATTACCTTCTAGCTAAAGTAAATCTTCAGGCAATCTTAAAATTCCTACATGCAGTCATTTAGCTTCATAATAGATTCCTGCTGTAATTGCTCCATCTGATACATCAGTGATGGAGTATAATTTTTTCAGGTTCCTCTCTAAAACATGCCTCTTCTAATCACTCTTGAAGCCTTACATTGCAGGCAGGAAAATGTGGTTGGATGTAATGAGTCCTTTTAAAATCAGGAACACAACTTACTTCAGGAGCCATCTATTCAAGCACAGTGTCTCTATTGTTTTGTCAGGCTGATTTTTTTTTTTTTAATGAACAGCACTCTTAATTTAAACATCCATTCAAGAGGACCAAAACTTTTCACCAGCTTGGATTGAAAACCGGCAAGGGTTTCCAACACAAAGCAAGGGGATTGACAGAGAGAAATAGAAAAAATGTGAACATTAACTCTTAAAACAAATCATGAGAGTACAAAGTAAACAGTATATTTCAAGTTGATCAAAGTGCTGCTATCTGAAAAATGGATGAGATTATACACATGTAAAGATACTGGGATTTTTTCCTCTCCTAGGGTCAGCAGTGAGTCCAAAGTCCATGACTGACACATCTCTAATTACTTGTCTAGCTATATTATCTAAATAAAACTGTACCCAGGTGTATGAAAGAAGGGAAAACAATATTATTTTGTTCATTTATATGCACAATATATACTTCTTACATATAAAAATCTTCTGAAATTATTTTAAATAGATAGAACGCTATAAATGTGTTCCTTTAAACATAATTTTACTTTTTAAGGGCACTTTTTCCCAGTTGCTCCCCCATAGTGACTCGGCAGTGCTGTGGTCATAGTTAGGACGGTGAACTCGAGCCATAGACTGCAACAATAATTTGAGAGACTGAATGTTATTTTTTCCTGCAATTTTTACTGAAATGCCATTTACTGAAATTTTTACTAACAAGTATTTCTTTTGATTTCTCTTTTGTTTGGCAGTGCCATTTCTCTCAGATCACACAAAGGAAAGTTACAACATTCACTCTTTTGTCACTTTTGTATTCAGATCTTGTGTGGCCAATCCACATTAGTGTAACCCTTCTGAAAATATGTCAGGAGAGATGTAGAAAATAAGATTTGGTAGAAGTTCAAGTTGTTCCACGAACAATCAAGTAACAAAGATGTTTTACTGTGGCTTTGTCTCCTATACCCTATGTATGTCCTGCCTTTTCACTTCTTGTTTCACTTACTGACCACTCAACATCTTCCACTTCTTCATCTGTCCCCACCACACCTGTTTTCTACATCACAAAACCTAAAGCTCCCTTTAATTTTCCTCAAGTTCCCACAGTTATGCTCTTTTTGCTGCCAGCTCAGAAAGAAGCACAGAGCAGCCGTGGTTCAGTCAATGAAGGCACACTGACCCTTCGGCAAACCAAGAAAGAGGAAAGATGGGCTCTTTTTCCCTCAGTGTGTGGGAATCTGGCATCCTTTAAAACTGGATGAAACTGCTGCAGAGATTCAAGAGTTATTGGAGAGGAGCCAACAGACAGACTGATGACATATAATTAATTTCCTTCTGAAACACTGATAAAATAATCATCATAAGATAAACCATCTGCCCATCAGTTCCAATCTTCTCATATATTTCAGAATTACAACCCTGCTAGTGTGAGTTTCCTTAAAGCCCTCTGTCATTGTGAAACCTCTGAAAATGTTATTACAAAGCATCACTTTTGGAACTCTGGTCAAGAAGAACACTTACACTGAATTTCAACAGTTTGGCCTGTGTGTCCCCAGCACTGCCCCTGCACAGGTGTGTACTAGCACAGATGTCACATGAAAGCCAGCTCTTTGTGGCATCTGCTGTCCTGAGCAGTTTGGAACAAGAAAGTCAACGCTTTCCCTGAACCCTTTTATATACTTGGCAGTGCCAGGCTGAAGTAGTGAAATCCCAAACACAGAACACGGATGTAGTTATCTACAGAATTGTTCCTTTGCAGTGATTTATGATGCAAGAGGGATGTTCCAAGAGGAGGAGATGGTCACTCTGTTCTTACCTCTCCCCAGATGCCAACAGTGTCTCTGATGTCATTTTTACAGTAGGAGAGTTGTCTGATACAATTGTTCACAGCAACACTGCTCTTCCCAGGAGCCAGATCTTCTTCTGCCATTTCTACCCAGCCCAGAGATCGCACAGCAAAGCACTAAAAATAAATCAAAAAACCTCTGTCATACAACAGCAACTAGGCAGTTAAGGTTAAAGGTTTCTATCTAGAATGGGAAAAAAATTAAGGCCTTGTAGATGGGCTTACACTCAAAGATAAGTAAATGAAAATGTGATTTGTGAATGGCAAGGTGAAAACATTCGAAGGAACAAAGAATAATGCATGACTTGCTATGAAAGGTGTCTGTGGAGGTAACAGTAATGCCTTCTAATAAAATAATTTTGTTAACATAAAGGAGGAAACAAGAAAGCAGTAAATATTAGGATACACACAAATACAAAAACAATAAATGGAAAAGCACAGCTATACAAAGAGTAGAATTGAAATTTTAGCTAGAATCTAGAGCTCTAATTGAAAAGAAAGAAAACACTACTGGAATATGTCTTTTGTGAGATATCCACTGTCTGGCTTTTAACCAGAAAAATTACACTTTTTTGTGGATTACAGCAATCACTTCTAAGTAAGTTTACCTAAGATAGCAAACAATAAATCCAAGAAAAGCTAAGAAGAAGACAAGCTATCATAAGAGGAAAGCAGGCTTTTTCTAGAAGAAATTCAAAATTACATTTAAAATAAAACACTCTAATTATACATTTTTTAGCAGAAATATGTTTAGCCAACCAGAGCACTCAGTTGGCAGACCAAGACAAGGCAACATTATTTTGCACATATGGTATTTTTGCACACAAAACAAAATGGAAGAAACTGAATGACACCATCTCTACCCTACACCTTCTAAGCTAAAGAATAAAAAGTGTTTATTCTGAAAAAACACCAAAACTGGCTCATTTGCTCTCAGGCATTATGGTGAGAGAAGTACAGACCTCACACTAAATCAGGAGTTTGCCTACAAGACCAAGACTTCTTCCAGAGAGCATTACAGGTGTTTCACTCTGAACTACAGCAATGTGCTCAACAGGCTTATTGTTGTACCTCCTGAGCAGAGACACCAAATGCTTCAGATGGTCCCTAGAGGTTCAGCAAGAGCAGACCAACACCCATGGCTGAGCAGTGCTGCCTTGTGCCACACAGCTTTCCTTGCTATTGGCAGCAACCTGCGGGTCCCTGGGAAAACAGGCAGTGATCCTGGAGCTGCCCGAGGGAAGGCAGCGCTGGGGAGTGCTGGGAGCCTCCAGCAGCATACTGCCACAGCCCAGGAGCTGCTACAGCAGGCCCAAGCTGCAGCTTCCAATCCTTCTTCCTAAGATGCAGTAAATAAATCAGCTTCAGAGCTCAAAAGCTGAATATTCACTTGCCACCTTCTAAAACCTGCTGTGAAGTCAGTGAGTTATCAAGCTCACACACCATCACTGCTGTGCGGTTTGGGAGCAACTGCCCTCAAAAAAACCCTATCCAGAACACCAAGGTATTTTAAATATGCATAATAGGTCAACTTTGGCAAACTAAGGGAAGAGTAAAATTCACCAGTGGATAAAAAGATTAATGAGTTTCTCCCTCCCTTTAAAACTTCTCTCCTCTTTCAGCCTTCTTTAAGTTTGCACAATGCACTCCAGGCTCACTCCACCAAGCAGGAAACCCACGTGAAGAGCCTGCTTCCTGAGCCCCTGGTACCCACTCCAAGGAGTCACTGACGCTGCATCTCCTCTCAGGCATCAGACAGCAAACACACCCTGCAATTGCCTAAGACCCTTTAGTGAGGGTAGGTAAAAAATTAAAGCCTTTCATGCCTCCAGCTTTTTTGTGGATTTTTTTTTCTTTTTTTTTTTTCTTTTTCTTTGCAAACAAGGGAATCAACATGCAAATTCTCCCTCACTGCTGCTTCCTGACCCAGCTCTGCTGGAAACTCACAAAAGTGCTGACTTTCAATTCTAAAAGGTCATGAAGGAGAAGGTAAAAAGGGAGACAAGGGAGGGGTAAATATTCAGGGGTGCTCTTAACTTCAGGGCTACACAAGACACTAGAAAAAGCCCCATTTTTTAGCAATTATTAAGGTGGTCTAATCTTCAGATTGCCGAATTGTTTCAGGCACATTAGATGCTTATGAATCTTGCTAAAAGTGCTGCTGTACTCACTGGGGTATTAAATATTTATCTTTGCAAGCTTTAAAAATGCTGATTTTTACTGTACCAGAAGAAAGGGGTTTTTTACAAGTATTTAAATATTGAATTGAATAGCAGAATACTAGCAGAGAGAAACATTTTCTAAACCATAGAAGAAGTGAAGAACTAAACATATACAATAAGCAGACTGTTTCCTTGTTGCTCTTCACATCTCAACCCCATCTGCAATTTGTTAGCTGCTTTCTGAACACAAGGATAAACATGGAATCACAGAATGCTTTGGGTTGGAAGGGACCTTAAAGATTACCTAGTTCCAACTCCCCTGCTGTGAGCAGGGACACCTTTCAGCAGACCAGACTGCTCAGAGGCCCATCCAATATATACAGTCCTTGCACTGAACAGAGGGTATCTTAAGAGAGCCAAAAATGACAAAAGACTATCAATTCAACTTGACAGCAGGTAAATCTCTTATTAGTAAAGATGGTGAACTGTTTTGCCTTTTTTTCCTGGTCTTTTTTTATTCTGTGTTTGAAATTATCTGGTGGCAGCATCCACTGTATTTATGCAGCCCACTGTCAGTAAAAACCGTGAGCTGAGCACAGCACTCTTGTCTACCCCACATATTGCCCTCCATGTGAAGGACCTGGCTTCCTTCCCTGCTTCTATTCCCTCTTGGTGCTTCCAAGTGAGGTAGACATGAGAAAGCCCTTGGCTTCTGGCACGTTTTTGTGTATTTCACAAAAAGCACTTACCACAACCCAAACAAAATGCTTCAGAACAGCTTCAGAAAACAAACCAATTTCCCAAAAACTCACTGCAAACAAAAACCTCTCAATAAACCCTAAAAAGACTCAGCATTCTACTCACAAGGCAAGGCATGCACCTCAGTATATATATAAAAGTAGCTTCCTTTTGCTCAAAATACACCTAAAGACCAAAAATTTTGTATTTTGTGGTTAAGTGAATACGTGTGCTGATGTGGCTCAGCAGTCATGGCTGACCTTTGTGTAGATTTTCAGAACTAGAAAATAGGAGGACCCAGTAACATTGGATCCAGGGCAGCACAGCAGAAGTATATAAACAGACATCTGTGGGGTGGGAGAGAGGTGCAAGTCTGAGCATGCCTGCCTACATCTCTGTCTTCTCTGCATATTGCCAGCAGCTGGATTGTAAGAGATCCACTTCATGTTTTATTGTAGGTTGCTTTTTTCCTCTTTTATTATTTGACTTACAGGTTCTTTTCTCTTTAAAATAAAAGAGCACAAAACCAGCAGAAACAAACCACCCAGTGTGTCCAGTCAGATATGACCTAATTTTTAGACCATGGCTGGCTGAGTTAGGCGTGACAGCAGAATTGCTTAGTACTCTAACACATTAACACAGCATCATGGTTCCCTGCCTCCCACCAGTGATACTGACACACCAAGAGACAAAGAGACAACTTCCTTTGACTCCAAAGAGCTTTGATAATGCACTCTATTGTCTTCTGGAACTAACACCTAAAGGCAAACCAAGCCAAGCTAAAAAACAGAGTGTAGCTCTTCTTCCTTAAGAGTTTATGAGCTCAGTAAAACCATCATTCTTGGCAATGCCAGTTTGGTTTGCATCTCTACTGGAGGCTTAGAGATCATTAGTGGCAATTAATAATTATTGGCCTGTCATAATTTCAAAGTAATCCCAATGCCAATTTTTGTCTTACAGTAGTCTATCTAATTTATTTTCTCTCTTAGAGAAGGTTTTCTGTGCCTGCTCAGGCTATCTGCTTGCCGTCAGACTCTTTTCAAGAGCTGGCAAAGAAAAACAGATTTGAAGAAAAACAAAGGAAGTTGATAAATACAGTAGGCTGAAAGATACTTAGGAATTGTATACTGTGCAAACATTGTTTGGGATTGGGAAGATCAAAGATACTACCACAAACACTGTGTGGTTGAGAGAAGTGAATGAAAAAAATGTCACTTAAATCATGGTAAGTCAATAATCTTGTATTTTTATCTTGACTGGAGACTTCACATTTCCTGCCTGGCTACACAGGACATAGTGCAAGGAAATTACATGAAAAAAAAATCTACCTTATCATACACTAGCCCAAGAAAAGACAGCTGAACAAAAATGAAAACACAGGTATTGCTGCTTGGTTTTACAGTTCTAGGGAACCTATGTTCAAATAGTTGCAAATTCAATTAACGTTTCAGGGTTAATGATGTGTAACCTAAGAACCAAACTCATAAATGCTGTCATCTGAAGCCTGTATAGAGCTGTAAACCTCTCCTGCAGTGCAGTTCTGACCCGAAACATTGCCTAAAGCTGGGGAACTTCAGGACTGAAGAAATGAACAAACCACAGGTCACACTTTTGCTCTTTGGCATTGCAAACCCTTCCCCAAAAGGCAGGTTCTGCTCTGCAGCAGTTTTTCCAAGAGGAACTCTAGAAGGAGCTTTGGCAGGGACACAGAACTGTGACAAAGTTCTAACCACAGGCAAATGCACACTCTGGCTGTTGTCCTATGCAGTGCTAAGCATGTAGCATTAAAGAAAATAAAAATAAAATAATCTAGAAAAACAAAGTAAATTCAACCCCCTACTAAAAAGAGGACAAGAGATCAAGTGCACATGGCTGATGGCAGAGTAGTATTGGAAACTGGATGGATCATAAAGGCATGGATAGAAAAGATCCCACAACAGTGTGAAAGTGAATTAGAACATCAGTTTGGGAACAACAAACTAATGTACATTACCAGACCACAGACAGATTGCTTTTCATATTACACAGCTGTTGGCAGCCACTATGACACATCTGCATTACGAGTATATTTGCCCTGATGCTTTAAATACGTGCTATTTATTTATTCTCTACTTCCAAGCCCACAGGACTTGGTTTTAAGCAGTTTCCTTTTGTTTCTTTTTATATTTTTCCTTTTTAAAGGTTATATCTGCCTGCAGACACGTAAATCACTACAATATTTAATAAGGCTTTTTATCACAGACCACTGAGCAGGTTTGTGCCTGAGACACAGCATGTAGGTCACATAATTAACCATTTATTATGCAGCCAACATAACCTTTGAAATTTCACTTGCATTTTCTTTGATAGTTTGAAAAGAAAAAACCCCCTATCATATTATTTTATGCTTTGGAAGATCAAGTATCATAACATCTTTCTACTCTGAGGAAGAAGTATGTTCCAGTTTATTTGCCTGCTACATAGCAAGACAGATTACATTGATTTCAAATGAAAATACTGGAGAAGATCAAAGATAAAGTAACAAGAGAATAAAAAGAACTTATGCAATTAATGAACAAGCACTTTCATTTAATTGACATGAAGAGACTGCAGTGCATCTACTTTCTCAAAGAAATATTCACAGATGTCACAGAAAAGATCTTAGCTACAAAAAATTCAAAATGCTTAATCAAATACATACTAATAAGACTTTTCAACATTTCCAGCTTCCTGTTGCAGTTAATCTTGTATTACTTGAATTACTGAGAATGAACATGAAATACAAAAATAATCACAGAAATATTCAGGTCACAACAGAATTCAGAAACCACTAAAAAATGCTATTTCAGGCAGATGATTATAAACTAAACTCCCCTAGAATTAAATATGGGGACTTTACAAATACTATAAAATAACCTTTATAATAAATTACTTCTTTAGAGGAGGTCAGTATCAAATTTTCTGCTCTCGCAGTCCCTTACTCATTCTCTAAGCCACTACAGTCTCATTTTTCCAGATCTGCAGACTTCAGTGTGTAGGATGACAAAAGTTCCTCTCTTGTTTTGAGCTTAATACTTCTGTCTCAGTGGTTCCCCTGGCTTACAGCCAGAGGTCAAATCTGCTCTACCAAGGCAACAAAATGTTGCAGGAACATTGTGCTGGTTCAAGATTTTAAAAAATTCCAGTCATTTGAGCAAGAGATAGAATAGACAGTACTATTCTCTAACACCCCCTTCTGAAGAAGAAATTAAAATAATCTTATTCTTTTCTCCAGTCTTCTCGGCAAGAACAGGTTTTCACTTTCGATGCTTTACAGATACCTTGACTTCAGATCCTAAAGGGATGGGTTTATGCACTTTGCTTTGAGCTAAGGGTGGTTTGGGCTTCATTTTAATAAAGTGAAATAAAACCTGTACTTCCTCATTTAAGAAAAGGTAGTCATATTTTTCACTAGAAAGTAATAAAGGATGTTCAAATTCAAGTCTATCTTGCAGAGCAGCTGAACTGTTTGGATAACTCAAGCAGATTTCACTGTTCTGCTACACACAAACATGACCCCAACAAACACACACATATCCTTGTCAGTAGAGACAAGCCCTGCAAGAGTTTACAGAGCATAAAAGAACATGTGCATTCATTTATTTACAACTAATGTTCTGCACTCGTTAGCTTCAACCTTAAGTGCTGTATTTTCCCAATGTAGGCTCTTCTTCAGGCTGACAAATATAAGTGCTTCTAATGCCACCAGCAGTACTTTATTTAGTACTGTGGTGCATAATTTCAAAGGGAATATGCATGACATCCAAATTTTTAAAAAACCATCAGAATGCACAAAGAAACAAAAACCCCTGAAGAGCTCCCAACCTTTAAGTGAACTCTTGACCTTATGAATTAATGGAGAAAAACCTTCCAGCTTCACTAAAGTCAGAATTTCATGTCTTCTTAGAAGCAACATTATTACAAGTAATTTAATTTCTGCAGAAATTATGTTTACAGCAAGATCCAAAGTCAATAAAGTTAAATCACTACTGACCAACTCCCACTTTTCAAAAGAGACTCAAATAAGCATGAATCCAGAGTCCAGAAATCTTGAGCCCTGGTGCACATCCCATTTGAGGACCAATTTACTGTCACACTGTCTCCTTGAAGCACCATGGAGTCATCATCTCCAAACATATGGAATAATGCATAACTGTGCAACATGGCACTATGATGTATGGCACATCTCATGCTTTTACATCTCGCAAGAGATAAATATTATCCCTTTTCTCTTGGATGAAATGCAGAAAATTTTGACAAGGAAAACTTCTCATTTTTTAAAGTGAAATCTATAAGTAGAACTAAAAATAAATATACATGCTGGCTAGAGCTATCTAAATATTGCTCTGTCATTCAACTCAATTTTCCACTTTAATTGATTTTTAAATGAATTTCCTCCATAAATGTGCCTTTCAGCTAGTTCACAATGGACAAATAACTCATGAAGTTTGTATCATGCTGGTTTCAAAACATGTATGTGCAATATATAATATAAATAAATATACATATATATATATACACATAAATACAAACAGCACTTTTTTCCACTAAAACTCTATGCCATGGAATAGTAAACACTGTAACATTTCAAACTAGAACAAGCTATTTCCCTGAGCTGCCCTAAACTGGCAAGGTAATGTAAATAATTGAAGAGAAATACAAAAATATCTGTCAGTTCATTTTGTAGCAATACGATGAACAGACATTCAAGAGGCAATTCAGCCAACAGGCCATTCCAGAGCTGAAGCTGACAGAGGCTGCACAGATTGTTTTAGAGGTGAAATGGTTGGTCTCAAGTGGGGAGTGTGAAGGGTTGCAAGCTGTGAGTACCTCTGCACTGCACTAGCAAAGATGAGCTGACAGGGAGGTCTGTCAGCAGTGTCAGCCCAGGCTGTGCTAAACTAGAGCTGCTTGCTGACAGAATCCATTGGTCTGCAGAATGGCCACAGAAGCTTTTTGCCTGTGGCACATGAGTATGGTGAGCTGCTGCTTCTCCCACTTTCTGTCCATTTCTGAGGGCTCCTTCAACAATCACACACAAAGTACTGCTGGCCCATGAAAAGTCTACTGTGTTGCACCATAAAACAGTGAATAAACTGTGATTAAAAACTACTAAAACAAGCAATATTAAAATATTAGAAAGTGAAGATTCTTCCAAAAAAAAATTTTTTTTTCCTTAGATCAGCAGCCTAGGGTTTCCTGTGTTCTGCTGAAACCACCACAGTTTGTTATATGGTTGTACACAGCAAGATGCTGTACACAGACTCCAGCCAAGAAAAACTGGACTGTGCACCTCCATGAGAAAAGTACTGAAGATGACACTGGCACTTTGACCTAGTGCAGCAACAGAAACTGCCACCATGGAAGAAACAACATAATTTAAAAAATTTAAAATAGGTATATTCATGTTTTCTCAAACATAGCCAGTACTTCCTAGTATGCCATGCCTAGAGGCCACAGCAGCACATGAGGTGTCCCACAGTTGCAATTCCAGAGGCAAGGCTGCCTCCAGTGTCACCTCACCTGACTGGCAACCAGGGAAGCTGCCTCCCCACAAGGAGAGTGGTCACTGGCATGCACCTCAACTGCCCACACAACCTGGCCACTCATGGCAGAGGCAGTAATTGTTCCAAGGGCAAAGCATGACCCACACAGCTCCCATCTGCATCATTCATCCCCCTGTAAAGCACTTGGCATCTACTTACCCCAACAATAATCCCTGGTTAACACACCTGTGGCAGACACAGCCACTGTCAACACTGGAACTTTACTGGTCATGAAGATATTTTGTTTTGATTTGAAACATAGGTGTTCCTGTGATTGAGCTTCTCTTTTCCCCATCCTGCAGAAATCTCACAGCCCAGTGCAAACCTTCTGTACAGTGTATCTTAACAAAGCAAATCCTGATAATGCCCCAAAACCCAAGGTGTAATTCTTGCATTACAAACCTGGAAACTAATGGTAAATATTCAAGCAGTTTCCATCCTCTTTCACATGAGGAATGGCTTTGTGATGTGTTTTTCTAAGGAAGACTGCAAGTAAAATCTCTCCCCTACATCCCTCCTACTGTTTAGGCACTCATGTTCTGTTCGTGTGTGTTGGGTTCACAGCTAATTAAATCCTAGAGATATATGGGATTCCTAGGAGTGAAAGACATGTAATATTTTTCAGGATCTTATTACAATCCTGAATGGCTTGCTAAATTAGGGTACATTATCCCAGATATTTATATTTTACATATAAGATAACAAAAAACCATACTGTAACTCTGTATGCCCTTATAAAGTAAATCCATGAGATTTGGGAAAATGCTGCATCTTCCTTGCCCCGAACTCATCTTCATATCTGATTAAACAAAACTCCATTTAGGAACAAGGTGGAAGCAAATATCCTCTAGACAGAAATCTGTATTATGATGTACATCACATCATGACATTAGCAGTTTTTACCTAATGAGACAACTGATGTCAATAGTAATAATTATAATTCACAGAGATAAAGAAAAAGCAAACATTCTCTGAAAGGCCTCAAGCACAACATGAAAAAGACTATTTTAAAAAATAAATCATTGAGGATATGTATTTTAGCACTTTAGTTGGCTATTTCTATAACTGCTTTAGAAGCAGAACATTTTCAAGCACCTGCATCATTTACCTGCAGCATCTCCATAGATGGGAGGGTGCCTTAATGCTGCTAATGGCAAACAGCCAAATTCAGAAACAACAAACCAGCTTAGAAACAGCCACCCCCATCACTCACCATTGCTAGGCAGGAGCTGCAAAGGTGGAATGGCAGATTACACTTGAATCAGTTTGTCAGGAACACTAGTCAAGGCAAAAAAAGCCCCACAAAAAACACTTAAGAAGAAACTTTAAATTAATACATGGGATTATATACTGTGGTTCCCTTATAAGGGTAAAGAAACAGGTACAAAATTTCTTCCAGTGCTATTTACTTGGGAATGAAAACAAAAGATTGTTTTGAAAGAAACAAATTCCTAATCAAAAACCAAGCAAAAATACCACTTTATAAGAAAAATGGTTGAAGATACCTTATTTCTCTTTTAGATTTAATCTGCTTTTGTAAAGAGACTTAAGATGGAATAAACTCCTCAAATTTAATTAGTTGAAATTAATTGAATTGAGGCTTTTTGCAGCATTCTGTGAGCTCATGAAAAGACTGTAATGCAGCCTGAGGTGGAATCCTGCTGGAAAATGCAGAATACTCCCTGCTTGCACCAAGAATTTTAGAAGCTGCTCTGACTGCAAGAAAAGAATTGTTTCTTGGGATTGCTGGACATGGCAAAAGCTCCTCTCAGGTTAAGTGTTCCCTTGGATCAGAAATCAGATTCATGTCCATCTCCAAGGATACACACTGATTATTTACACATGATCCTGTGTGTAGGCAGGGTGTTTGCTTCTGGAAAAGACCAGAAAGAAGCAAATATACATTGCCTTGAAAACACATACACCTGCTGCCATAGCAAGAAAAGCAGCCAAGATATGGATATCAAATCTTTGGGGAGCACATAGTATTTTGTAAAATATTATTTTGATACTGCTTAGATAGATTATTTTGATTTACAAGCCACTTTTACAACAGCCACAAGTCAGCTTGCTAAAGGCCATCTGGTTAAACCCTAAAGGCCAGGTAATCCATAGAAATTCATCACCAACTCACTTTCCATGTCTCCAAGTGTGTTTTTGTTCACCTACAGGTGATTCACTAAATTTAAATACTTGTTATCAACATTTCCTGATGTGCTCTCTCTTGGAAATAGTCTCATCCTCTTCCTTTGAGATCCAGAGCAGTTATTGGTTTCTAAAGTAAAAAACAGTCTTTTGGAGTAAAAGCCTAGGACTTCCACACGTTTAAATACATTCTTCCCATTCTTAGATAACAGTATATAGCTAAAACTTCTCTGAAATGGTGAGGCTGGAAAAGTGAAGCTTTGCTGAGCAGACCAATGTGGATAGGGAATTTGAAAATCCATGCTAGAAGAGAAAAGGAGAGAATAAAGGCATGTCCAAATGTCAGGCCAAACAAGCCAATCTGGAAAAGGTTTTAGAGAAAATCAGTCACATGAGCTTTCCATTTTTCATCCATTCCTAGGGACAATAACAGGTTTCCCAGGTGGTTCCATTTCTATACATGGACATAAGAAAAAATTTAGCACCTTCCTTTGTTTTTACATAGGGATATTGTATTTTATAACAATGAAAAAAAAAAAAAAAAGACAACCCAGAAGAATTTACAGTCTGGGATTGGTAAAAGCATCTTTTGCCTTCCTTGCAGCTCAATTAGGAAGGCACACATTGCTCTATAAATTAACCAGGAAGGTTACGATCTGTCTCCTGGGAAGCACCAATTCAAAACTCATTTCTAGCTGTGCATGTTTCACAGCAGAATTAGGATTCTCATCAAGCATAATAAGCCATCTCTTCAAGAAATTTCTACCAAAATAAATTACTAAACTCAAGAAGCTGGATGCAATAATTCTCCTCTATGACCACTTCTCCTTTATGACCTTCTGCAGACAACCTGACTGAGACAGATATGAAACTACGAACTGCATCTCAAGCACGATACAAAGAGAAACATTTGCTCTTTACTGACAATTATGAATGCTTAAATGTGTTGCTGCATAAGTCACATTTCTTACAACAATTACATTAACTATATGACATGCTTTTCCCAAAACAGGCATTTTTGCAGTGCTTCAATCTTTGCAGAAGCTGACTCTCCTGGGGGAAGACAACTACTAAAGCTTTCCACAAGGTGGCACGGTTCCCTTTGCTGAAATACAGCATTAAATGTGCCATAGAGAAGCTGAGTTTTTTCCCACAAATGTACTGGCCAATGTCATTATTAGTTTTAAAATCTCTAACATACCTCTAACAAAGTTAAATTTAACAAATTCTTCTAAAAGATAGTTTAATGAGTTAAAAAAACCTTTCTTCTCTTATAATGAAATGAAGAAAAATTTATCTGTGCTTGCTGCCACACAAAAGCAAGCTTCAATCAAAGATAGTTAAGGCACATAATATGGCAGGGGAGAGCCTAAAAGGCTGAAAATATCTGATTTTTCCAAGTCATCCGTCTCAAATTCTATCAGGCTTCTTTTAGTCTCTCAATACTTGGGGTAAAATGGACTAGGCAAAGAATCCACAAAGAATATTATAAAACTATTTACATCTGAATTAAATATCACAAGCCAAATAATCAAGATAACAAAGAAAATTAAGTGTTCTTATCAGTTTGTTTTCTCTCTTAAAATATATCATTAATGCTATTAAAATTATCAACTCTGTTACATATTTATTTGTTCCTGCAAATAAGTAGCTTCAGATCCTGTCAGTTACTGCAGCTGTATGGCACACCCAAAATTTAAATTACTTGGATTTTCAATTATAGAGATTCATATACACCCCCTTAATAACAGATGCAAGCAAAAGGCAAAACTATCAACAAGACAAATCTGTAGATAGATATGCAAACATACAAAACTTTCTGCCAGTTCTTTCTCCTCAAACCCCTTGGATTCCAACAGTAAAAGCTTTGATTTAATTACGGTGCTTTGTCACATAATGATCTAATTTTTATCTATGAAGTGCATTCTCAAAGTAGGTTGCATTCTCCCAAAAAATGAAGTTTCTTTTCCTAAAAGGTAACTTCCTTGTTAGTAGCTGTAAGTTGAAGCAGACACATAAAAAGGGAAGAGTACTTTAAAAAGGGACAAACTTGAAAATAAAGAGCAAATTCTGTCACTGAATGTCCCCAGAAGCTATCTAGAGATAATAAAAAACAGAGCCCTCTCTCACACAGACACTCATTTAGTTGTGCAAGAGGACAGTTTTTACAGTTGGACAGTAGAATATTGAGCTCTAAAATCCAATTTTCCAGCTTACATTACTTTAAAGTAAGTCACACTTTCCTGACCCAATCAAATGAAGCTTTAGATCTGCAAGTTCCTTTGATGGAATTAGTCTTGCATGGGCAATTCACATTGTGCCAAGAGGAGAGGTACACTTAATTTCAAAACTTAGGAGACATTCTGCACCTTGCAAGTTTATGCTTACAACTGCTAGATTTTTAATTGTTATACCACTGTGGATCTTCATACAGACCTTGGCTTCTGGATCACTGTTGATGCTGCAAGAATCATCATCATCAGATTGTGGACCATTTCTATGACATTGGAAAAAAAAACCAACAAAATCAGTCTTAAAATTGTATGAAAATTACAGCACAACACAAAACAGAGTTGGTCATTCCTACTGAGACTTCTAAGTCATTGTACCTGAGCTTCAAAGAGGCATAACGCAACGTTGCTCCTTCAAACTCTTTGAGACTTGGGTCTGGGTTCACAGTGGCTGCATGCAGGTCCTAGAGATAGAGGCAGTGCTATTAGTATAGTTTCAATACTATTATAATAGAATTAAGTACACCATCATGTTATTTCTTATCTCAAAGGGAAATTAAATCCTCCCTGCAAAGAAGCGATAGTATTTCTGGCTGAAGTTGAAAAGAGGCATGCAGATATACATATATATATATATAGAGAGAGAGATATTTCTCAAGCTGCATTTCATTCAGTGCAGGCATCTTATTTGTTACATCATGGCAGTTGCCCTGCTAGTTTAGATTGAATCCATTCCAAGTGGAAAGATCAGAAAAGGCAGCATGTCTGTGAGCTAGACATCCCTAGCAGTACCCCCATTCACTTTGGCCTAGGTTATGAATGACATTCATGGAAAAATAAAAGAGGAAAACAGCCACTGCCATGCAAAAAACAAGGGAAATAGTAGTAAAGGTTCTAAAATCTGACAATATACTTGCCTTCCAAATGTCACTATTAATCTTTCCCCCATTCAGTACAGCAAAATCACTCCATGGCTGTTTCTAGACACATAATTATTCACACAGGAAGAAGCACATTGATAAAAAAAAAAAAAGAAAAAAAGAAAAAGAAAAAAAAACACAAGACACCGTTGTTAGCATTGATATTTACAGGATGGGTTAGGGAACAGATCAACTCAAACTTCAACTACTTACTCCACTATACCATGGCATTTGGAGGAAAGGGAAGAATGCCTCTAACAGCTACTTACCAAAACAAATGATTGAAACAAGGAAAGTTAATATAAATTAGGAACAGACAATGAAATTACTCTTTAACTATGATCTTAAAAGCAAGCAAAATGAATCTGAATATGAATGTTGGCCACAGCTGCTACAGCCTTTGATCAACAGCAATTAAGGGGAAACATTAGGATTTCCATTTGATTGGCACTTTTGTTAAAAGACCCTAATGGTACTGGAATTAGAAATACTGAAACACAAAAAAATATATACAAAGATAAGATACATACAAGGTAAAAATCAAATATTTCTAGAGAGAAAGCACAAGAAAAGGGCAAGGAAGGGAAGGAGGATTAGTGAGGAGTGTAGAGATTTCTTGCTGAAAAAGTAGTTTTGAAAAGTCTTTCAGCTTTTTTAAAAAACAACCCCAAACCAAACGAAGCACCCACCCTCTCATTTTAAATTCAAGTTTCTCAAAAATTTTCAGAGGTGTTCAGTGGTACAATCAAGCAAGGAGCAGTGTGTTTAACACTAAGCAACCTGAGGTTCAGGCTTTTCTGTATAGCTTGAGAGTAACAGCTGATGCTGGAGTGCCTCTCTCCTCTGTCTCACCATGATTGCTGGGAGACCCAGAGCCAACCCTTTTTAGCTTCACCAAATCAAGAAATCCTGAAATTAATTCTCCTTTTAAGATGAGCTCTGCTGGGCTGTCCAGCTCAGCCTCAAGGTGAAGTGATACCCATTAATATGGCCTAATGGATTAATCTGCAGGGTGGACTTCTCACCCCAGAAGCATTCTCAATATATCCCCACTGGAGGAATTATTTTGTGAGAAACAACTCCCAGGAGTAGCCCTTTTCTAATGTGCCTTTGAACTAACTGAGCTGTTACATTTTCCTCCCAAGCCCCTTCTCTTTAATTATTAGCTGCTAGTGGTTATGAAGAACTTTTAGAGGTGATCAAGACCTGGGATGAGTTAGAATATAAGAAGACACAAATACCATCACCAAATTCTCCAACGATCTCAAAGAAGGTCTTATTGAAACTTAAACACTACAGCTTTTTCTCTGCACAGGAAATGGGAAAGAGGCAGAGAAATGTCTAAAATTCGGAAGAGAATGTTACAAAAGACAAGGATTCGAAAAGGAAGTAATTTGACAACACAGAAGAGAAAAGAGGGATCCAAAACTAAGTCAAATTTAAATAGCTGTGCAAAACCAAAATACCTTTTCATGCTTTTGAGGGGGAGGAAGAGAAGGAATGTTGCAGGTTCATATTTAGCATCTATTAGCATTTTTGTTAAATAGGCAGGATTTTTGCATAATGCTTAACCCATAATTGCTTTGGATTGAAATTTACTGATTATCTTGTGAAAGAAAAATCCCTTGCACTTTGGGTAAAAGTAAGACTTTTGCATTATTTTCCTTTTAAAAACATTTTGTATGCATGACAGCATCATTCCTCCCTTTTCTTTCCTTTTGATTCACTGTTCAATGGTAATAACTGTTTTTGTTTATGCTAAATATCCAGAGTAAGCTACAACATAAAAATTCTTGACTTGATCTGTTCTCTGTTGACTGCCCTCAGCTGTGAGCCACATTCTACCAAAGGAAGCAAAGCTTCTGTATATTACATTATTTAAGAGACAGGGACACAAAATAAAATGAAGAAAAAAAGAGGAGGAAACAAGACAAAGGGTAAAAAGGTGTTACTTGGGGGAGGGTGGGAAAAACAGTGTTTCTAAATGTTTGTTTGACAAACTCATACCCGAAAGAGCCCAAATGATGTCTATATCACTTCAAGACTGGCACATGATGCTTTACAGACAAATGTGACTTAGATAAAATATTTTTATGTACTGACAGAAGCCAATTGGTTCAGATATGAAATACTACCCATGCCAGTCCTCAATCCTAGAATATGCTCTTTCCTCGGCCTAAAACCTATCTATCTCCCAACCTTTTCAGATTGAAGCAATACAAATTCAGCATGGGGGAATGGCTAAACCAGGCATTCTAAAACACATGATATTGAAGCACAGGCTTCCAGCAGCAATGAGGGAACCAGCAGTACACAGCTCACACATGGGTCCAGCTTGGAGGTGGAAGCTCTCCACCACAAGTGATGGTGGCAGTGGTAGGCTGGGATAAAGGCATTTGGGAGCCCCTAGTCTTGAATAAATTCCCAATCTACTATGAAGTGTCAGATTGACCTTATCACAGACACCTATATTAATCATTCCCAGGGAGAGAAAGGAGGAGCACTTGGGTATGCAGCAGTGCAGTGAACAGGAATTGAAACAAATACTGCCTGCCAGTGACTTGGAGATGATACAGTGCTGGCATGTACCCATTGCAGAGAGACTAAAACCCAAAAATTCATAATAGCTGATGCTGTCAAATTATTTCATTACCTCCATCTCTTAAACACACACTATGACTGACTTCTCTCTTACAGCTCTGTACTGGAGCTCTGTTCAGAACCAGCTGAATCACAAAGGATTCTTCCTCCACTTCTTTTAATAAAGCTTGGCATCTGCGGTTTCAAGAAACGCAAGGCTTTTTCTAACAGTTCTCACTATAACTCCAGCTATGCCTGGAGCCTCTGTAGCTGTTTCAGTATGTGGAAGTGGACAAAATCCTGAGCCAAATTCATGCTCTTGTTTTTAACTCCATTACTGGAGTCTGCTGGTACTGTATTGTAACACTATCTTAACGACCACTGGGTCGAAAACCAGTACTGCTTCAATAACACTGAGATGCTTATCAATAAATGCAGAAACTGACAAAAAGCAAATGCTTTTGCCTATGTCTACAATCAAAATAACTACATGATAGCATAGTACTACGAATTTTAGGGATGTGCTTATTTTCTATGTCACCTTTTACAGTAGAGTGTATGATCTTGGTGCTGCCATAGAACTGTCTATGCATAAATCTTTGCTGGAACAAATTCCTTGCTGAATTACAACTGCCATATCAAAACTTAGGTGAACCTACTATGTACTCACATACGTGTATGTCTTACTTAATATAGCTATACTGTATTAAAATCTATGTTATAATAATTCATACATTTTGTACTCTCGTGATGCTGTTGAGAATTAATGATTATTATTCATAATCACAAACTGTATTTCATTTAAAGCAAACAGTCACAAAAGGTTAAACCTACACGTAACACATTACCAGCAGGTCTGATATTTTAATTGTAAAGACACTTTAAAGAGAAGTAGAAAAATATTTCAAATGAAAATATGGCTTTTTTCCTCTGCAGTTTACCAACCACACTGATTTCTGGGTTTTTGGGAAAGCCATCTATAATTTATTATTATATTATATTATATTATTCTGAAAACTCAGTATAAAAAGAATTTAAAACCAACCTTATTTTATATTCGTATTTAATTCCATAGAAGTCTTCCCAGCATACTAAAACAAAGTGATTGTATTTTTTAAGCATACTCTTCTTTATGAGAATTTATTTTATTTTTCTACTTACATGACAGCAAACAAACCCTTGGATTGTTCCTGAAAGCATTATTTTAAAAGTCAGTACCACGTACTGCTCTTCCAGCACATGTGCAGGACAGAGTGTATCTCTCTGTTTCTAGTTAAAGCCTGACTGCAACACTGACAGAATATTTGGTACTGGCAGGATGTACAGAGACTTCCACTTGGGAACACTACATGTTTATTCAATAGAAACTACTCTGTAAAGGAACTAGTGTCTCAAATGAAGACTCATATGTCTTTTGTGATACTCCTACCAAATGAGTAAAAAAGAAGATGCAAACTATGAGTCCAGCCAAATGTCTTCTATCATGTGCAAAAATTGTAAGTATCCTGTATCCATATAATGCAGCAATGCTTCAGCCTATGCCACAGAACTGCCAAAGTTTCATGCTCATCAGGTACTGCCTGTCCAATTTATCAGAGTCAGGTCCGATTTCATCCTACACATCCAAGGTTTAGGGTGTTTCATCAGGCACCACCATTATAAAATGAACATAGAGAATGGATACTTACGAGGTATTATCAACAAGGAGCTACACTTCGGGACATTATCAGGCCAGTTTAGCTAACAGCTAAACCTGCAAGTTCAAAAAGTTATTTCAATTTTCCTTACAGTAAGGCCCACAAGAAGACACAGCAGGTTACCTCAGTTTCTGGAGTAGGAGATGGAGTAATGGAACCAAGTGATCCTTTTCGTGAGCCCTGGAGATCTGTTGGGATGGACACAGGACGCTGCCATTGAGTTGTTCCTGTTGGTATATGCCAGTAGTAGATCCCAGCAATGTCATTTATTTTTTTCCAACCAGGTGGTAAGTCTGGGTCTGTCTGAAATGAATGATCGCTCCATATATCTGCTGAGAACAGGGGAAAAACAAAATCACTCAAAGACACAAACATTTCTTCCATGGATCTGCACATCTGGTATTGCTGTTTTACAGTTCTTGTGCAAATGAACACCAGAAAAACATATAAAATTATGGAGACTCGATGTAACATGATAGATGAATAACCTCTTGTTGTACTGCTGCTCTTAATCCCTTTTTGGAATCACAAGTCCCTTGTTAGTCTATCCTTCAAGCCTTCTACTAGGCATTTTATTATGGTTGCTTTTTTCTGAGTCTCATTTCTGCTACCCAAATTTATGCACATACACACAAACATATAAATGTCATGAGAACTTGAAATAACTCTTACACTGCAAGGTACAAACCAGACTTTTCTTCCCCACAGCCACTTAAAATGTTCTTAAATTACTGATTTACCACTTGAAGAATAATCTAAGCAAGTTCTGCAGAAGAAATGCTAGATGATATCATTACACTCAAATTTCATAAAAAAGCCTCACCTACAGCCCAAATCTGAAATCAGCAACATTACCACAATCGGTTCCAGAAGTTCACAAGTATTCTAAACATTTGCTTTTAAATGTCTCTTGTTGTGGCCCCTATGACATTCAAGTATGTAGTTCCTGACTCCAAGGTCTAAAATGTTTTAAAGCCTATTCATCTTCAACCTTGCCCACTTTTGTTTTCCAACTGAATAAATTAGCTGCACTTTTCTCAACCACATAAAAGGCAAATAAATTCAAAACACTTTCCACAATTTGGGCCACATCATGTAGGAAGTAATGTGATCAAATATCTAAACATCACAATGAAGTATGGGTTCAACATCTGCAAGTCCAGTTTAAGCTTGAAGTTTAGGCATAGCTGCTGTCCTTGCTATACATACATGTGGATGTATACACAGCTACTCAAACATACAGTCAGCAAAGTGTTAAGCCACGGTTGCATTAAACTACTAATTTCAAACTAATGAACCAAAGACACAGAGGAACCAACATACTGTTATTTATTGTTGCAATGATATGCAGTACCAGAAAGACCTAAACAGCTATTACTTTGAAGTAAAAGCAGACAAAACTCACAGCAGAAATAACATTTTTAACCCAGAGACTTAAACAAAGAACATTTCTGCAACAATTAGTTACAAGACAAGAAATTATCTCCTATGTGAACAAACAGTTGGAAGGAAATAATGCAAAAGGTCTGGGATAAGAAAATACCACCTAGCTGAGTAATACTAGTTTATTTTGAAAATTTATCCGTTAGGAAAAATAAATACACCAAAATATCTTTTCATATGCTGAGAAACAAAACAGGAATTAGATTTGTTTCAATTAACATAGCTCAGGACTTTCAAAGAGCAGCATTTCCCACACAAATGACTGATTTATGTCTATGTGCAGGTGCTCCTCATGCAAAGGGATTGGCCTCAGACCATCTGATTAGCATGGCTGAACAGGACAGCACCAGAGGGCATGTGCTCATCCTGAAACACCAGGCCTCATGTTTGCTAGGCAAATCTGCTTGAAAAAAAAAACCAAAAAAACATACGTGTGTCCCAGCCCATGCTGCAGAATGGCAGACTGCTGGGATAACCTTTTCACAGGCTGTGGTTTCCTTGTAGCACGAACTGGAAAGCCTCCCTAGTGCACTGACTGTCTAACAGATGAAAGCACTCAGTGTGCAAGTCAAAGCTAATATGGCATCACAAGAGATACCAGCACAAGAAAGACAACAAAATAAGCATCAACATACAAAATCTAACAAGATGAATGTGCTTGAGGCATCAGAGACCTACTACAGGATATCAGGACATCAGTAGCTTTACTCTGTTTGAATGTGCAATTACAGGTAGTAAAATAATTTTCCTCTGAATTTGAATGACCCCATTCACTGGCAGGACATTTCAAGACATGTAATTTTTGTTGCACAGCAGCTGGGTGTTATCTCCACTTCCAAGAGAACTTGGTGGTGATGATAAGCAAGGTGTGGGGACAGAGTTGCTGCCTCTTTGCTTAGGTCCTTATGCATGAGGGAACCTGGTTCACTGAAGGCCAGGCAAACTTCCTTCCTGAAGAAAATACTCTTAAGTAAGGCAATGTATAACATAATAAATTTTGTATTGAACTGGGAGTTTTACTTGGAAAAACAGGCCTGCGTTTTGCACCTCTTTGCATCTCTTTTTCAGGTGAAAACAAATCCCACTGATCAGCATGGCTAGGTACTAATTTATGGACAAAAAGAATACTCTTGAGTAAGAGAAAATTCAGCCCCAAAGGGCTTGAGTTTGGCAGCATACATGACTTCAAAACAGAGACTGTAAAAATACTGTACAGAATTATCAGAGTGCTGGAAGTTCTGTTCCTGGGAGGTGCAGTACAGTAATAGCTCCTATGCCACAGGACAATTTTAACTGTTATTTCACATGCTGAGACCACATTTTAAAAAATTTGGGAGACAGCAGCAAGGTAGAGTCATACTAAGACAGAAAATATCTTAAGGGAAATCTGAGAGGTATCATTGCATCATTCAAAGGACACATGCTTTGCTTTTCCAGGGATTTGTTTCAACAGAGGGATCTCATTTTGCCTCTTTGGAAGCAGTAGCAGCAGATGTGAGTGCACAGCCTCTGCCTAATGCAAATGCAGCTCTGCTGCATTGAGTTAGTGGAAGCACTTGACTTTTAGAAAGACTTAAGTCTTTCTGGCTTAAAGAGGGCTTATTTCACTGTGTGGGAGCAGAATGCCCAAGCGAGACTGCTTGTCTGCAAAGCTTAACAATACTTGCAAACACTTGATCTACACTATCTAAATAGGTTAAGTAATAAAATACCCACACTGTACAGAGATAAAGATGAGATACCTCTTTTTTGTTTTGTACTTCTAGCTTAGCTACCTCAATTCTTATGATGGTTTTGTAACAATTTTTCTTCTGTTAAGATCCTCTGAAGAAAAGGGACACCATCCCAACACCAGATTTGATCCAGCCTGATTGCCTATCACCATCTCAAATGTATATTTCCACAGTAAAAAAATTAACTGAAAAGGAGTGTTCATTGTCCAGGCTGGAAGCATGTTGGTACAAACAGGAACATTTTCTGTGTTTTCCAAATGTAAAAAAAATTATCTGGCCAATAAGAAGTCTGTAAAGTCACTTCTGAATCTCTGGCCCTCCCATTGCTCACATTCCAGCAGCGGATGCACAATATAAATGAATTATCCAAACTGAAAAGTGCCTTGTTTATAATAACAGATCTGCATCAAAGCTTCCTATGTCAAAAATTGCAGAGAATGGGCCAGCAACAGTATCCAACATGCTGTGCCAGTGTTTGGCCACCAAGGAGAAAGCACTAGATTAATATCTGATGTCTGTCTTCATAGCTGGGCTGAAGCATAATGAGGAGCTGGCCCACCATACCACATTATTAGAGATGCTGTCCCTCTGGGCAACCAAGGGGAAGCACAGGAAGGAACTGGGAAGACAGGAGGATAAAAAGGTTTTAATAAAAGGAAAGAACTGGGGGAAAGTATTGTTTTCTTTTCTGAAGTTCCAAAATCTTGAAATGAAAATGTTTTACTTCTGTCTTCTGCATCTAAATAAAAACAAAACTAAAAGAAAAGAAGGCCACAGAAACTTAGTCTTTTTTAAGAGATGCCAATGACTTCAGCAGATCCAGGATTTCATCCTAGAGGGAAGGATATTCCCCCCCACACCATAGACATGCTGAATGTCAAGTCAGGCACTGAAGGGAGAGGAAGACTTTGTATTAATGACTGAGGGCAAGTGAAATTCAAGGAGCACTTTCGATTCAACAGCACACTAGAAAGAACATAGGTCATGTATATTTTTATTCCATCTATTTTCTGCAGTGAGCTGAATGTGCAAGTTTAAATTGTTTGGTTTTAACAAAAAGCAGTCTCCAAAGATAACTTCTCACTTTTTATGCACTACAGCAAAATCAACAGCTTCACCTACTCCCATGATTCATACCAATGATGGCCAGCAGGAGCCTTGCCTGAGCATCACTGAAAGAAGCATCAATGCTATCTCAGAAACAAATGCAGCAAAAATACAACCCAACAGGTCAAATAATCATAAATCAGACACGTCTGTCTAATTTGGAGAAGGTTACTCAACGAGGAGTGATAACCAGCCAGAAGCTGGTCATTTGTCACCATCTTTGCTCACAGCATGTTGCTGGTTGTCATGACAACCCTGTCATCCTCCTTGCTGAATTGCTGAACCAGCCACCAGTCACATGCACCTGGGGAAAGGAAGATTCTCTAACACTTTCCAGGAAAACATGCTGAAACGTAGGATTTACAGGCATACATGTAACCAAACTTTATCTGTGCTAAAATTATTTGCTGTTTTGATCAACTGTAAAATCAGCCATAATCAGAAAAGACTGCCTTCGTAAAAATCCTAAGGAAGTTTGGGATGAATCATCTGTACTATTTTTCTTCTTCATGAGATATGACCTTTGTCTGGCTGTATAAATGAGTTATTACAACCAGAAGAAGCATTCAAGCAGAGATGACTAATCTAAAGGGAAGGAGAGGAAAGCAGATTTGTCAACATTCAGGAAAAAATCCAAAAGCCACAACTAAACCCACTTCTTTTGCTGTCTTGGCTTATTTTCCCTTCCAATGACCAAAGCCCCAACTATAAGGATATAAGGACCACAGTACTAGCACAATTATCAAAGAAAATAAGGTCAAGTGACTTCAGCAGAGGGGATCTGAGAACTGTTGATGACAGGTGTGGATGAGGGCGATGGATGATACCAGCTGTCCTGCTGAAATGGGAGAATTTTGGGGCTCTCCAAGTTGTCTGCTCAGGCACAATGCAGTCTGAGGTGCAGGTGAAGCTGTGAGAAGCCAGCATCAGAGCTTGCATTTACAGGAGTTGATATGAACAGCAGCAGCAGTAGGAAATAGTATTGCAGTAAGACTGTGAGGAAAGGTCTATTTGTTCCTTCCTGGAAAATGGGCAAAATATAGGTAAACACAAGAGAACTATCCTGTTCACCAACCAAAAACACATATCAATGGAACAAACAGAGTCTGGTAAAATAAGGAAGGAAGACTTGGAGGTGGCCCGAATTGCTGTCTCAAGGGAGCTGCTGTGGCAACAGATGGCCCAGGAAGAAGCCAGACTGTGTCCTAGTTGGGGGAGGGTGGCTTTTAGCCAGGTGAAGCAGTGGTGAAAACATGAAATTATAGACATGTAGGAAGGATCATGTCAGCTTGGGCAAAAGCTGATGAATTTCTACCTGAAAAGTGCTGTACTGGAGACACATCCCACAGCTCTTCCACAAACTTTACTGTGTGACAAGGAATCGGTCTCTTGATTAGGGTGCTGATGGACAAATGAAGAGCTAGGCAACTAAGAAGATCCACTGGGTCTGGTTGGAATTGGTCTAATTCTTTTTCTTAGCAGCCTGTAAGGTACTGCACATTACATTTGTAACCAAAACAAGTGCTGGAAACACACCAGTGGTTTAGTTATTGCTGAACAGTGCCTCCATATGCCCAAGATTGTCTCTGTTCTCAGCCTCAAGCAGACAGGCTAGGCATTGGCCTGCTAGTGCTAGTGTTTGCATCACTATATATGATTTTTATATATTGTTTATATATGATTTATATATGATTGTTTCTTTCTTCACTTACTAAGCTTTCTTTATTGTGAATCATGACTTCTTCTCATTTTGCTCTTCCAGTTCTCTTCCCCATCTCACTGGTGGGAGGAAACAAGCCACCACAGAATTCCAAGCATATTGGCCAACCTAAGATCCAGCAAAAAACTAGAAGGTACTGCCTGGGGTGGAATGAAAAAGAATCCCAAACAAGTGAAGGCAGCATATAAATGAAAGCCCTTTCCACCAACTTGGTGCTTAAATGAGATAGTATGTGAAAAATGCACCAATACCTTAGAAGATTTCTACCAACTAATTTTCAAAGCAGTCAGAATAATTTGCTACTGTTCTAGCAAGTGATGGTTGGGGCTGAAGAGACCTCTGGAGATCATCTTGTCCAGTCCCTCTGCTAAAGCAGGTACACCTAGAGCAGGTTACACAGGATTGCATCCAGGTGGGTTTAGACTATCTCCAGAGAAGCTGACTCCACAATCTCTCTGGGCAGCCTGTTCCAGTGCCCTCACCATCACAGTAAAGAATACAACCAGTATCAGTGAGTTTCTAGCTTATTTGAAATGCTAGTTCTCTATTCCTTCCACTAGATGGCAAAAGCTTTTACTTAAAGAGTAGTCCAAAACACAGCAGGGTGTATACCTCTGAATTGGTCTAAATCCACTGTGATCATGCATTGTGTGATTGTGACCCAAAGGGCCTCCTCACCTCAAAGGACTCTGAGCAGCAAATCGTTCATCAAGAGCTATTCAAGAGTATTTTCACTATCATCATTAGCAAATTACTAAAAATGGTATTGCAAGTTAGCTTTCAGGCCTAACCAGTCCAGCAGCAATCTGCATTTGCTTTTTTGGTTTTGTTTGTTTGTTTGTTTGGTTTGGTTGTTTTGTTTTGGTGGACTTTTTTGGTTTTTTGCATAGTATCTCTTCTTCCCATGCATTTCTCCACAGAGAGCAGAACTGCAGCATATAATCTCATGTTCTGGGTTCATAACATATTTAACTACTTCATCTTGTTTTAGAAGCAGGGTTTTGTTTGGTCTGAAGAGGAAGAATCAAATGAGCACCCCACCCAAGGGACTGCTAGACTCACAGAGCGCAGCCTGTGCACACACTGTCGCACCAGCAGGCGCATTGCACAGCACACCAGGGGAAAGCAATGTGCATGGAGCTCAGCCTTCCTTCCCTTCACAAAACTTATCTGTCACAACAGCAGCAGCCAAGCATTTGGTAGAAAAAACACAAAAATCCCATTGGTAGCAGCTCTGGATTTATGTATTTCTCTCAAACTAAAAAGTCTGTTTCTCTGTCTCCTCCAAGTGAATTGGTATGCTAGTGTCAAACCACCCACAGAAGAAAACATTAATTTTGGGCAATGAACAAATATAGTCAGGAATTTTCACACAAAACAGAAAGGTTCAGTCTATAATACTGACACAAAACGTATTCAAGTTAAACACAGATGCCTTTCTGACTTCAAGACACAGGGTGCCTGCAGAGCAGAGGGGATCGTGTGACAATGTCTAGGATATGGCAGTAGGGTCACCTCAACAGCTTCAACTCTCCACAAAGGAACTCCTGCACCATAGTGCTTTACTTACAACTAACACTCTTGTTTTGCAAGCTTCAAATAGACTTCAATATCTCCCAGCCTGTAACTCTCCATTTTACTGGGATTGGCTGTAGACACAAGTGGTTCCCATCTCCCTTACACTTTCTGCTAGTCGCTAGTGCTTCTTACCTTGATACAAGCCATGAAAGACAGAGGAACAGATCTTAATCCCTCCAATACACTTGCCATTAATCCCTGGTACTAAAGAATGGCAAAAGGTTGGACTCCACACTTTCAATTCCATTTGTTTGAACAGAGGAATAGCTTTCTACCCTCTCTATTCTATTTCTATTGCATCCTCAATAGTTTCAATTGAGGATTGGCAATGTCAGCAAGTGCCTCTTTAATCTGAATGACACGAGTGGTAAAACAGTATGCAAGAAAGAATCTGACTAGCAGTCACCATTTTTTTCTCCATTTTAGAAAAGGAACAGCAAAAAATATTTTGCATTAAAAGTTAGGTACTGGGCAAAGGTAGTTTTCTTCATCTAAAATATAATGAGACCTACTGACTTCAGGAGTCAATGTAGAGAAAGGACTGCACTTCTCTGGAGAATATCCTACATAAATATATTGATATACTCTGAAATTGTAGGGACATGCTCAGTAGTGTTTTTGTGTATATGACTGGCTAATTAAAAGCAAGTGAAGTTGCCCAATGGCACAGACATACAATTCAACTGGTGGCTTGACTAAATCTCCTTTTCTTTGACAGCATCGTTTAGAGCTGTGTGCAAATACATTAGAAAAACATTTTTCTGAATTTAATGATTCAGTGAAAATAGAACATAAGATTTAATTACAATGGAACTACTGTCTGAAATTAAATGTTTTACTTCAGAAAAAAAAAGGAAAGTTAGCGAGAACAGTCATCTCCCCTCTCATATGCAAGCTCTGCTCATCCTTCAGTTCACAGACTGCAGCAGAGGCTCTAGGATGCCACGGAAATGACTGCTTTATCTTCACACCAACCTTGTGATGCAGGAGAGTGCAAACTCTGTTTTAAACAGAGTCAGGGAGGTGCAGGAGGAGAGGTCTGAGGTGCATGAAATAACTCCCTGGAGTCATGCCCAGGCTCCCTGCACCCAAGCACCAGACACACACACACAGTGCTCAGAGCTCAGCCACTGTGCTCCAGTGTGTCTATACATCAGAATCCCCTTCCATCCTACAGTGTCGACTGCTCTTTCTAGTACGGCCAATCTTGGTCAATTTAGTACTACCAGTGAAAGCTGGAATGTGACTTTTAACAATCTATATAATAGATTTGTTTGCCACCTTAAAGCTGTAATGAAATGTGCATTAGAGAGCAAACTGAAGGCTCCTGTTTTTTTCCAACATAGGAGCCAAAGACCTAATATTTCCCCATCTGCAAATTAATTTCATGTTGCTACAGTACTGAAGGGATGGGAGAATTTATTATGGTGAAATCCACTTAGAGATGCATAAGCATGAAGTTTTGCACAAGCCTAGGAAGCAGCACATTGGCCCCATGGCTGCCTGCAGTGAGAGACACTAAGGGAGAAGATTGCACACCTCAGGCAGCTCCAGCCCATGCTGAGAGCTTGTAAGATGGTGAACCCAAGCTTCACCTCCCAGCCTTCAAACTTGGAGACTTTTTATAAAGAAAAAAGCCAACAACCATACAACTTTAACCTTTTCAAAAGTAATTTTGCTTTAGCTGAACTAAGTATTTTCCTGGAGAATGCACAGAGCCATATATAAAGTGCAATGTACAACATCTACAACAGGAGGGCTTTATGAACAGGGACTTCGGAGAGCAGATGGAATCTCCAGAGGAGCTGGCTGTGTTTCACTTGCCATGGGAGAGGGAAGTGTGCTGATGGCACACAGGGGTCTCTTAGCCCTGCACTTCATTCGAGTATTTCACATCACCACATTGTATATCAATTTTCTATTAAATTTTTAGTTATACTGTCCAAATACCTTCTGGTAATAAGAAATCTCAAAAATGTTAATAATCTTTGAAAACATCCATCTAGCATTAAAAATACCAGTATTTTCATTCTCATATCTCCTTCATGGCACTCCGGCACTAAAAGTCTGTATTTTTCACAGAGTGGATTCATATATGTAATTGAAGCTAGACTTAAAAATCTGTATTTAAGGAGATACAAATGCTATCTCTGATATAAGCACTAGCAAGATAGAAGAAAATTCAGAAAAAATAACTGTGGCCTAAATCACCCTGGGAAGTCTAGGTTAGCAAACAGTAGCCAGGAACAAACCCAACACACAACAACTAGAGTCCTGTGCCAGAGAGTATTTGAAAGAGAAAAATTAAGGGATTAATTTTAAAATTCCACAGAACCACAACCCAATTTCATTTGCAGTTAGTACCACCTTCAATTCGAAGCCTATTAGCAAAACGGATGCTTTGAAAACAAGGATAAACTTCCCTTAAAGATCCATATGCCCAAAGCACAACTTGAGAAGTTTTCTTTATTGTGAACCCTGAGACAGAACACTCCTAAACACGAACACCTGCTTGGTAAGAATAAAAATATGCCAAAGCACAGGAAAACAATAGACAAAATCTCCTCTGTATAATAAACTGCAAGCCACTGAGCTCTATAGGCACTGTGGAGAAGATCTTCTGGTGTTAAAAAATCTTGAAGATGTCTGTCATCACAAACAGCTGATTGTCATCACCTGTCGTCACAAACCGTAAAACAAGAGATGCACAAGCAACAGAATGATCCTTTCCCCCAGCTGAAAACTAGCTAATCTTTGGTGGAAACCTTGTAATTTGTGGATATGCCAGAGGACTGCAGGTGGTCTTGGAAAGCCAGAAAACCAGTTATGTAGGATGAGAACAGCGCCCTTTCTGGATTTCTATTCACCTTTGTTGCTGAGCAAAACCAAAAGACTGCAGATAGATCCTACAGGATTAGGATTCACAGAGTTTCAAGAGCTGTTTTTCAATGCACAACCTTTACCTTTTTGTTTTCTTCAATGGACAAAGATACCCACCTCCTCTTTTTTATCAATTTCTTACAACTTTACTGTTACCCTTCTGCTATTTCAAATCCTCATATACAATGGCAGGCAATTAATTACCTTTTGCCACTCTGGAAGGATCAAGGTCACAAAGATTTTTGAAGGTAGCATTTTAGTACTCACTGTCGGTTGAGCAAATCACACTTTAGGAACCAAGATCAAGATAAAAGTCTTTATGCCTACAGTTTTAATGTAGGATTGAACGACCACAGGACTAGTGCATGCACTTCACATGCCCTACTATAAAAATGGATGTAGCCAAATTAGAAAAGACAGACAGATAAAAATCACTCTGCAGGAAGAGACATTGAGTAAAGTAGGGCTCTCCAGCTTGGAGAATAAATGACAGAGAGGAGGGGAAGATGTCAGAGAAATCTGTAAAACCATGAATGCTGCGAAGAAGGCAAGGATAGAAATGAAATCATCATTCACTGTTATTTACTGCTTCCTAAAACAGAAAAGCAAGAAGCATCTAATGAAATTATTGGAGAGCAATTTTATAACAAAAGGAAACACTTTTTCATATAATACATAATTCGATTATGGAGCTCATGGTCAAAGGATGTTGTGGACACCAGAAATACAAATAAGAAACAAAAGATTAAACAAATTCATGTTAGAAAAGTCTATCAAGGGCAATTAAAGAAGATAACATGAATAACATACCAAGTCTGAAAGTCCTAAAACTATAAATTACTGAAAGTGTAAAATATATAACAGGGAGAGCACCACTTGATGCTATCCCTGTTTTTGTTTTTAGTGAAGCCATAAGTTTCTGCTACTGATCCTTGTTGGAGAAGCAACCCATAAAAAACTACCTGAGCCTAAGATCTGCTATATAGGGCCGTTTGGTTATATACAACATGGAACTGTAACCACTGTAACTCCTGTAAAAGCTCTGCCTTCCATTCACTATATTAGTTTACATTGGAAATAGTGGAACTAACAACGTTATTGAAAGACTTTGATAAAAGTTACCACAGCAGTCATACTGGATCAGATTAAAAAGCGTTATCTGATGTGAGAACTCTCAAACCATTATATCCAAGCTTCCTCTAAGGGATTTATATATAAATATAGGGATTTATATATAAATATTCCTAGAAGGAAAATACACAATAAATTTATTCTCATAAATACAAAGGTACACACTTTCCTACCCTGAGATACAGAATAATCTCATATGACAATAGACACATGGGAGTTATGGGACTGAATATTATTATCTTTTCACACTTGTCCCCTTCCAATTTATATTAACATATATTCAAAAGGAAGATTTTACTACTTTTATACCAAATTATGCATCGCCATTCAACAAATATAAATTTATTTATAGACAAATAAATTTCTGTAAATATCTGTATGAATAAGGAAAGGGGAACATAGTTGAACTACTGAGGAACAATTAACTAACAGCAGATCTGTCTGGTGATTAGTGCAGAGACAACTGCTGTGGAGAGGTAATTAACACTGCTTACACTACATGCTCTTACACACAACAATTACTGCAGTTCAAAACAGCTCTTATGTGACAGTCTCACTGTCCTGATATTATTTGCACTCCAGAAAATTTCAGAATTTCAGTAGAAAGGAGAGATGACAACAATATCCTACAAGCAAGATGCTAGCCAGAAATTCAGTTTATGCACTGATAACAAATTCCCAGTGCCACCTGAAAATAGAATTAGCCCAGATAAAATTGTGGCCAGCAAAACACACAATCCTGACATAGCATCTGTAAAACAATAAACCAAAAGTCAAAATAATCCATCTGGTGGCCTCTACACTGACCCTTTTGTAGTAATGTTACCAGAAGGAGAAAACAGTTTTGTCTCTCTTTTAAACTTTGACCACCACCTTACCCCTCAGCAAGTCATAAAACCACATCCCACCAAAAGAGCTTTAGCATTTTACCAAATGAGATAGCTGATTTGTTCATTACTGCAGAATTCAATCTGCAAGGTTCATTCCTTTCAAAAAGTTTACTTTTAAACACTGAAGAAATGAAACACTACTCTTGTGAACTTAGACTTGTTTCCGCATTTTTGACAGAGGATTTTAATGATTTTGTCTCTTGTGATATCTGGAACTTTTTAACTCCCTAACTCCTGGAATCAATGGGAAAATTGCAGCTTGTCCACTTAAAAAAACCCAACCAACCAAACAAAAAACCCCAAAAAACAACAAATCAACAAATATTCAAAAAACCTCTCATTACAACCCACAGAATCTCCCATGTTTCCCTCTAAAAGAAAGGTAAAAGCTGAAAAAACAAAACTAAAATGAAAGCTTAACCCTAAAAAGATAAACAATGACCTGAAATTTATTCCTGCTTTTGAATACATATTGTTTTTCAACTCCCATTTGGGGACAGGGTATATTGGTCCCAAGAAGAATGTATGTTTTTTTCCTTCTGTTTTTAATTGGTTTACTGGCATATATTGAAGAAGTTATTCATCTATACTTCAGGCTTTATAAATGCAACATATCTATAAATATGCCTGTGGAATGAAAATGGGGATGTAAAATTAAATGTACTATTAATAAAGGAGCAACATGGGAAAACTCCCTTCCCTCCCTTCTACTTCCAATGTTTGATCTGCCCATTTGCCCTGTCTGCAGATGGGGTTTTGCAGAGGAAAACAAAAGAGGTCTACTATGCAAATACTAGATGTATTCCTCCACCCACAATAAAGCTTCAGTTGTACATTTAAATACTGAAAATACAACCAGTAATTACTATTACAGTATTTTTCAAGTATGGTCTGTAGGGAGTGCAACTTTTAAATCAGTACATTTTGCCTGTACAACTCAGTACATTTTGTTTAAATACTGCCCAACAGTTATTGCACTGATGTTAACGAAACTTGGAAGGTGTGAACCTCAAACATTGGTTGAACACATAGATAACATCTCCAATTCTGGCAGAGAGAAAATCCACCCTTCTACATCATTCCTGGGAAACCACAACTAAGTGGAGTCACTACTCAATTGGTTTTATCTTGGAACAGCTGAAGCTTGTCCCAGGTTAACAAGAGTCTCCCTCAAGTCAGAGACACCTATCCACCAAAAAAAGATGATTTCCTCCAGGAAGTTTTGAGTACACTGAACCATGCCCCACTATTTTCTGGACCAGCTTCTTGAAACTTAAAGTGGATGTGGACAGAAGCCACTGGGAGGAACAGAGAATGGGGAAACTTCCACTGTCACCCTATTCCTAAGGCAGCTTCTTTTAAGATGCTGCATTTTCCCTATGAAGTAATTGTAGGATTAGGAAATCTTAGGTAATAGGAGCTTGATATATTCAAAGTACAGAAATCGGGAGTATAGTTCTGAAAGAGACAATTCACTTGTGACATGAAATCAAGAGAACTATAGAAAATAAGTCTTCTGTTAATGATCATATATTAATTTTGATGTTGCATAAAAGTCTTATTTCCTGTACTTACCCTGATTACACATAGGCAATGTAATTTTACAAAGCCTAACACACCCATTTTAGTGGGAAAAAAACAATCCAGTAAGAAAATAAAAGAAACTTCCTCTTCCATGCCAGTGGAAGCTTAGCCCTGAAATCCTTGTTGTTCTGATGTCACCTTCCTACTTTTCAGATATCTTTGTTTAAAAAAGCACTGGTTATGTTTTAGCACAATTAACCACAGGAAATTAATGTAGCCAGGAGACTACAAAGTTCCTTGTTTGATCTGCTGACAGCCTTCACGGGCAAAAAAGGGAGACTCATTATTTTCTTTTTAGTTAAGCACAAAAGAAAAATAAGGTAATTTGAGTTTAACACCAAATGTTATCTTGAAATTCTGCTACAGCTGGAGCGTGACAAACAATGCTAGCTTACCCACAAAACGAAAAAAGTGAACTAAATTTCAAATAATTTTACAGAAGCCAAATCAAACTGTTTCTTAGTATTAGTTTGTTTCTGTAAGGAGCAAATACAGTTGTGCTATTTAATTACAGTCCCCCTGTAATGAAGAGAAAAAGTTGTGTAAAGGTTTTGTGTGAGTCAGCTTTCCAATAAGACATCCTTTTTCTACCTCAACAAATTGATTTATCTAGAGCTGTCAAGATGGACAAAAAAAAATCCACTATATTAGTCAACATTCTTTGACAGCTCCCAATTCAATACTGGCTATAAACTGCCTCATCTTTCTAACCCCCAAACCCACACTCAGTATTGCAAAAGTTCTTTTAACATGAACTTTAGGGAATGACTACGGGTACCACTGTTGCACTGTTTAGAGATATTTTTTTCTTCCCTTTAACTACAAGAAAAATACAATGGGAAAAATTTGTCATGTGTAAGGGGGAAATCAGAAGTCTGGCTTTTAATGTATTTTAAATCTATATAAAGATCTTTGAGCTCTATGGATCAGAAGTATAAAACATCACTTGTCAACTCACTACTGAAATAATGAGCATTCAGGAAGATACTGCTGCAACCTAACCTGTCAGATACCAGCTGATCTTCCACTGAGCAGAATTTTCATTAACAGATAAAAAAACTGCATTCAGTATCCAGGCCTAAATCATATTGTCAACCAGTGCTATGAAAAAGTAAAATAGAAGCGTTACTTACAGTTACTAGATGCTCCTGTATAGTTCAACATGTACTGATCTGTTACCAGCATCTTTTAAGTTTGCTATATACAAGTCCCAACAGCTTCATATTCTCCTTCTGTGTAGCATCTCCAACTCGAATATAAGAAAACACACTGCTGTGTTTAAACAGGCACTTGATCAGTTGAACGAGGAATGGCACTTTGGATGGGAGGGAAGAGAAGCCACCCCCATTCAACTGCCAGTAAATGTAACAGAGGAAACACCACATGTTGAACATATAAATGACTGCATTTTCTAATAAGCCAAGAAAAAATAAGGAAGATGGCTACACATGGATTTCAGCAGTGTGTGCATATACTGCATCCTCCACTGAATTCATTCCAGCTTGCAAGACACTGATATATTTTCTGACTGACTCTGCTTAGGAGACAAGCTTTTCAAACAGTACTTTCAGCCCACAAGCTTTTAGATGACAATCAAATCAAGATTTAATCAGTTCAACTTTGAACCAGAACAGCCCTTCATCCTGTGGATCAGCCCCTGGAAATATATTTATGTTGATTTTTTTCTCTTCAGCTGCCTGTATAAACATGAAAAGTTTAAAAAAATGTAAAGCAAAGATCCACTCTTCGAAGACAAAATTCTTCTTAAGGCTGCAAACCTCCGACTTCCCGAAGGTGCATTGCAGGAATGGTAGAAATTGATTTAGTGAAAGGCTTCTATTAGTGAGAGCACTGTTCTCATTGCAAAGTCCCTCCCCTTGCTATAATCAATAATTTAAGCAAAGCCAAGAATCATGTCAGCCAAAATGACCAGGATAACTTGACTGTCTCTTTCTTGCAGAGTACAAGTAAAATTAAATTAAGGTCTGAATGGGAATGTATTCTAATTTAAAGATTAATTTGGCCAATCTGAGTTGTGCTTTTTGGCTTTCATGTTGAGTAGGGGGGGAGGGATGGGGTCCTTTGTTCCTTACTAAAACTTTCTCAGGTTCAGAGAAGTGCCCAAAATCCACTTCCAAGAAGTAAAAGCCATAACCTTTGATTTAGAGTATTTTATTGGTTATTTTATTGGTTATGTGCAAACAAAAAAGTGCTCTACACAGTTAAAGTGCTGACTTGTGGATTATGACAGTTCTACTCCTCTCTCAGTGCCCTGCAATAATATCTGAGTTAATAACTGATGCAATGTTTAAAATTTAAATTGAGCTCTGGAGAATCTCAATTCAAAAGCAATTAAAACCTGGAAAAATGCATTTAGTTAAATTGTGTTGTTGTTTAGGATTAAATAGTTTTATTAAGAAACAGTTTCATTGAAGAGTTCTGAGAATGATTTTCAAGCTAAAGCCTTGAAATAGTCTTAATATGTAATAAATCAGTCCAGTGTATCAAATTATATACATATAAAATAATCAACATAATGAACAGCAGTTAAAAAACCATCCCTATAACACACCACCATATAAAAATGGATTAAAATGCCCCAGAGACACTATAAGCAGGAAGCAAAAATATATGCTCTATATTTGGAGTTGTTCTCTCCCTCTGTCCCCGATGATTTCTCATCACCAAAGTATCATGGACAAATCTACTTTGCAAGCTGAAGGACACACAGTGCTGGGGTTTACAAAACCAGATCCAGACTCTACAAGGAACCCTCTTCATGTCATTAGCTTGAGCTCTGTGGCATCCAGACATTTATTGCCCAATCCTGAGTACCCAGGGGCTCTCAGAAGGAAGCAATTGAGTCTTAATGGCAAATACATGTGCTTTCATGGGATTGCTTAAAAAAGGCTTCGTGTCCCTTAAGGCAGGACCAGACATCCATTCTCAAGCAAGGACTGAGTTCAGAGCCAGGTCTCTGCAGCATGCCAAGTCCTATCACACAACACCTCTTCTGGCCCATGGAGATGCTCAGTACTGCTCTGAATCTACCCACCTTCTCCTGATGCAACAGCAACAAACTCAAGGCTGCCTGCATCATCATCTATTCCATCTCTTGGAAACCATGCTATAGGGTTACGTATATCCAGAAAGTTCTGTATGTCCAATACCATAACTTGGAACAGCACCATTGTGACTCAAGGGATGCACAACCCCACTTCAGCCCATCCCATGTTGTTAATTAAAGGTGAATTCAACTTCAGTCACCTAAGCTTGACTTATGTGAGAATTCAGCATGCGAGAAACCAGTGCACTGAGAGGCCGTGGTATAAAGGAGCGACTAACTTGGGGAGATTAAAAGAAATACCTCCAGGTGCAAACATATTCGGTCAGGAACTTGAGGAGGATTTAAGTCTGAGTCCCTCACTGTACAGACATCTCCTTTCACAGGGGCCTGAACTGGGATCTGACTTTCTCTTAGCAGTTCTTCAGTATTAAATAAGTCAGAGCTCCCCATTTTTGTGTTCTTAAGGTTTTCAGAACTTCTGTGAAATAACATCCCAGCACAAGCAAAATCCCCAACACTCACTTCTGCTGTCAAACTTAGTCCATCTGATTTACTGACATGGCCTTTGTGCTAGTCTTGCTTGCCTAACCTACTGTCTACAAACCTCCCTGCTTGCTTCCAGCTCTTCCGCAGCTGGTGCCAAGTCCTTATTTATCTCCACAGCTGCATATGATTTACTCTCCTTTTGCTTCCCTCCTCCAGGTCATGTTCCCATCTTCCAGCCTATCCTCCCCACTTCCCAACCCACGTTCCCCCATCAGCTTTTTCCTCTGAGAGCAGCAGGGAGACCAGCTCACTGCTGGGCCCACACTGGGATCACAGCAGGTGCTCACAGGGACAGCCACAGGGCTCGGGCTTTGCGTTCCCACTCGGCACAGTGCAAAGAGGCAGGAATATCTTCTGAGCAGGAAACAGCCCAAACTGTGCTGGCCATCCCCAGGCTGTGCACCTGGTGAGTCACTGCTACCCCAGCAACTGCAAGGTCCTCCAAGAGCTCAAGGGCCACTGCAAAGAATAGAGACTCGTTCTGCTGGGTGGTGATACCATTCCTCTACCACACCTCCTGCAGCTGATATACAGGAGCCTAGAAAATAACAAACAAGCACCCAAACAGGCTGCAAAGAGCTTCAGAGCACACAGACCCCACCTAGAAGAATATAGCCTTGTTCTCAGCTTGCCTTAACAAACAGAGGCCTGCACATAAAGCGTCCTCCCAAAGGTAATAGTGTTTCTTCCTTCCCTTCCCCAGAGATATCTATACCCATTTCAAAGCATCAATCAGGTGGATTGAAGTTTGGCCTGACTTCTATGCAGCATTCAGAAGTGCTGAGGCAGAGGTTTACTGGATCGATTTCGGCCATAATTTTTTATTACTTGAACAGCTTTATGAACTGGATTTTTTTTTTTTTTAAGGAGAGGTGGTTAGTCTGGTATCAGCTTATTGTGGCTTTTCTTTTGTGCAACTTCCTGCACTATCATCCCTCTGAAATCAGGATCCTGACTTTTCCCCAATACCTTCTGTTTTCTCTTTGCTTAGTCCTGTGTCTGACAATCTTAGTCATAGAAGGGCTTTTCCAGCAAGATGCATTTAACCTCAGACATGGCATGCAGCATCCAGAACTACACACGTCTATCCCTAAACTACAGAAGCTTGGAAAGTTTCCAAAAATAGTTTGTCAAGTTAAGTACCTGACATGATTAAGTTATTTACCACTAAAAAAAACCAACCTGACTGCCTAAGCACAGCAAGCAGCTTCCTTGTGCAACTGATAGTGGCAATGTGTACTTGAGAGGATCATCTTTCATGTTCAATTTACTATCAAGTTCAATTTATTTTCTAGCCTTCTACCAGTAGACCCTGACACTCTGAACATTGTCTCACCATGGCTGCCCTTGAAGTTTTATTTCTTTTAAACTGACCCTAAAATCTTCTTATAGGGATGGCTAAATAAGAGCCAAACATGCAGTTAATAACTTCACATGCAGAATTACCTACACACCCTCTTGGGATATAGAGCAATAGTCACCTTGCTTATTTCATAAGCAGTCAGCAAATGGTCAAGCCTGAGACTATAAAACATGCACCATTCCTGAGACATGGTTATCACTAACATGCAGGATTAAAAAAAAAAATCAGCCCAATATTAAAAGTTGCCAGCTTTTAGGATGCACAACAGGTGTGAACCAGAGACTCTTATTCCCAAAAATCTGAAAATTGGGTGTTTACTTAGAACCCTACAACTGTATAGGTGGTTCTCTGCCTAGTTTTATTGGACTTATGTCAATCCACAATGCAATTGAATGTATTTTCAGGACATAAATCTTTTTCCCCACTCAGGAACACAGAAAAAAATGTTCTGAGTGAGTAACAGACTTATTGTCTGTATCAGATAGTACTGCAGAGGAAGACTCATGCTTTTAAGAGGACATCCATTCTAATTTGGTCAAAGATGCTGGTTAAAATCAGAAGCAGAATTGAACTGCTGTAAGTCTTTCTGACAAGTTCATGATTTACTGTAATTTTTATTGTATTAAGAGGGCTATTCTTTCCAGCTGTGCTGTTATTTCAGAACACCGGGCTCTCTTTACAAGAGCAGCACCCCTGATCCCCAAGGGCCAGTCTCACAGCTGCCATTTCTGCACAGGATTGGAGTGGTTTATTTGTAACCAGCTATTAAAGTGCCCTCTGGTATCTGCTCAGAGAGCAGCAGCACACAGGCATTTGGTATACTGCAGTTGCACACAACAGCAGTGCTCCTGAAAAAGAGGACATTTGTGGTTTTAATACCCCTTTGATTTCAGCTAGGGAGAAATGAGGCATCCTGTGACCCAAAGGCTGAGGGCTGGGGAGCCAGAGGAGGCTGCTGCCCCTGCACATCTTCCCACAACCCTGAAGAGGGCAAGAAGAGCAGCTGGCCTAGAGCAAGAAACATCTGCAGCTCTCTAGCACCATGTGGCCCACATCTCAGGGACTTTCCTAATTATGGGGCTATTACTGGCTCTAGAAGGAGGGTTGTTTTTTTTTTTTTTTAATTAAGACAGAAAGCAAAAGCAAATTCCAGTTTTCTTGTTGGTTTGGGGGCAAAGAGAATTCTTTTTATTTCCTGAAGAATTCCCATTTCCAATTCATTAGCGATTATTACACAGAGCACTGCACTTTACTATGGTGGAATAACTTTCTACTGAAATTGTTTTTCAGGTGATACAAAGATTAAGAAATGTGCCTGCCTTCTAGAGAGCTTCTTAACAAAAAAAAAACAAAAAAGTAAGCCACAAAGAGAAAGTTGCCCTGATTCTCTTCTAGGTTTGAGCTCTGGGCCATGTGCTTTGCTGCTGCTTGCACCACACAGATTCATACAATGAATACATACAAATTTATCCAGGTGAAACTGATGAATACACAGAGAGGGAGAGAAGGAATAGGTAGATGGTGTAGTAACACAAGATGTGTTTCCTTTGAAAGCTAGGCTATGAAGAGAGAAGGAGGAAGCACTCCCCATGATGTGAACCCCGTTCTGGCCCATTTGCAGTATTAAAACCACTTGGAGCTGGTGCGTGGTTATTCATAAGACCCTGCAAATGCCAGAGGATTCAGCTGGATAGATGCAGTAGGTCCCAGGGGGGATGCAGTGCCTGAGGCCAAGGGAGGCAGGTTTCCTTGTTTGGGGGACTGCCTGCAGTGCTGGGTGTCAATCAGCTCTGGTGGCAAGTGGCTGCCTGTCTCCAGGAAGGCTGCCTGGAAACCCATTAGGGCTTGGCATGTGCTAAGAGCTCGATGACATCCCACTGCTTTGCTGACTACAGGGTTTTTCTGCTTCTAAAATCACCACAGACTTTTTTTTTTTTTTTAAGTACTAAATCTCAGAAAGAAGGTTAAATAGCTGAAAGCACTAATAAAATTATCGGAAAGTCAAGGTCTATGTAGTTCTTGTCAAAATGCACACACAGCTGATTTCCCTGTAGAAGAAAGAAGAGTTTCCTCAAAACACATTTCTTATACTGTACTGTGCTTGTGGTGTTCAGTGCCCGTTATTAATGGATTCTATCATCTGTTTATCAACATTAACATTTGTTTAAATAAGTCAGTTATTTTGTATCTTTAAATTGACTTGTATTTATTTTTTACCTCTTCACTCAGAGAGAAGGTCAAGGCTCTTGAAAACACCTTTTTACTAGACCACATGTAGAACTACCCTGCCCTAATGAGACTTCAGGAGGATTTTATCTAAACAATGATGCATTCCCAGTGCAATCAATTGAGAATAAAGTTTTCAGGGTTTTTGAATTACACAACTCCAAAAGAAAACACATGAAAACAAAACAACAAAAATACCTCACAAACCAACATTCAGATTTCCAGGACTTGAATAATGAAATATTGTTAGGAGTGGGAAGAGCAAGACAAAACAATTCAGACGCCCTGAAAGAAGCAATATTGTTATTTTCAACACTGTCTTCTCAGGACAACCATATTTCTATCATATTTCTGCACAAACTGAAGTGCTGAATACAATCTCTGGACTGAACATTATTAATTCCCCAGGTATCTGCTGGACTACATTCTTTTATGGATTAACTGTTCTCAATACTGGGGGATTTTTTCACTTCCCAGAAGTCATATGACTAAAAATCTACTGCATTTTTCCCCTTTCTTTGGGCCCTGACATCTATTATTGGAGCTTAAATGCAAGGGTTGGGCAGCACTGAGCTGTGAAGACCCCACACAGTTCTCTCCTCCTACCCCAGATGCAGTGGCAGTGAAGAGCCCTGTCCGTGCCCAAAATCACAGACCTCCAGGAGGTCTACACAACCAGGGCTCACTGCACAGCTCCTCAGCTGGGAGGGCTTCTCTTTACCTGTGCTGGCACACAGGGAGGGAGCATCATGAAATGACTGGGATGTAGCGGGCACACTTACAAAGTTGTGCATTCCAAAAGTAAAAATGTTCACTGAACCTAAAAAGCATAGTTCAGAAAAGCATTTTTGTTGTGTGGTGTAGGTAGCTATCAGTAGTTCAGCATCTCCCGACACCCATGCTCTTCTCACAACATGCACCCACTGATTACTGAAGAGCAATTATTTATAAAGTAGCAAGAGGTGCAGTCAGCATATTTCTAGAACCTTGTATAGGGCATCTGCTGGTGCCTTTCTTAAAGCTGCTACAACCAACCGGGAAGCTTCCAAGCATTCCCTAGCAGACAAGCAGTTGTGTGCAAGGCCAGTGCTTGTATTTTGATACAATCCACTTCCCCACTGAAACTGCTAAACCACCTCTCTCCTTCCTGGCACCAGCTGAGAAAAGCTGAGCAATCCCTTTCTAAAACAGTGGCTGTGAGTACCCTTTGCTTGTGTACCTGTTTCATCAGGCGAGCTCGGCGAGGCACTGTCCTGGGACAGGGTGGTCCAGCTGGAGTCCTCATCACTTGGGGCCAGGTTTTGAATCCTGTGGAGGGCACAGTCTGTTTTGGCCCCAGTTTTTGGGTGATCTTTCTTTGTCTCAGGGCTCGATGACACTGTGGCAACCTGGCCATCCTCTGGGCTTGGCATCTTGTTCTGTTTCTGGGACAGGACTTCCCCATTGACAATAACAGTAGAAGCCTGGCTGTTGCTTTGTGCAGACTTATCTTCCACCGCAACAAAACCCTGCTCTAGATCTCGAGCTGAGGTCTCTAGATCCGCATAGTAATTCAGGAAGCTCTTGGTCCTCCTTGGCTGTGAGGGTAATATTTCACAGCCAGAGGAGTCCTGCGGGATCGGCTCATTGCTTTCCAACTTCTCAGAAGTTACATTTACGCCCGCAGTGATACCGAGGTTTTTGTTGGGATCCTGCTGTCCCTGCTCGGCAGCTTTCCTGAGCTGGTTTTCTCCATTCTTCACCAGCTTTATATTGGCAGAGCTGTTGCCCAGAAGGGGCTGAGCTGCCGGATCGGAAAGACCCATGGCTGTCTGAATGTTCGTCAGCGCGTACTTTTTCCTGCATTTCGGAGGCGTGCTGTTCTTGGTCTCGGTGTGCCGGATTTCTGCATTCAGGAGCTCGTTGTGCGAGGAGCGCAGGTTCAGCGTGTTGGGCGGGGTGGCGGCGCTGTTGCGGTTCACGACGTCCGTGGCGCTGCCGCTTGCCATAAACACGGCCAACGCGTCCACGCCGGAATCGACTGAAAGGCAAAGGAAAGCGTCGTGAAACACATTCATCACACACACTCTTTTGCTGGGACTTCTGGTAAAGGCGTGTAGCACTTCAGGTAATTGTTTTACAGAAGGAAAATTACCACAACCTAAGTGGGTAAGAGAAGAGACAAAAGCTTATCTTATTAAATAAGGAAGATCAGAGGCAGAAAAACATAGAGAGAGACCATCAGGACCACAAAGATGAGAAAAAGCAGAAAGCTTGACCTTGTAGAAGATGATTTTAGGGCAGATTTTTCATTTTTGATTCTGTTGTAGACAGGCTCTGGGACAGCAGGGGTGCCCTTTGAAAATGCCTGAGACTCACTCTATCTTATCATAACTGTTTCAGTATTTCACCTCTGTCTTGGATGAGGAGAAAAATAAGTCCTCAAGTGCTCATTACTAGGAAGCAGAAATTTGAAATATTTCCAAGCAGACTGCAGACAGATGCTGCTTCTTTTTCATCTTTGGGTAGAGCTGTTACTGCTAAGCCTGACTGTCTGGTCAGTTGTTGACTCCTAACACTTGCATTTTCTCTGCTATTTGTCTTTCTTTCTTTCACCTCCCTCCCCTGCCACCTTCCTTTATAATTTTTTTTTTTAGAGAAGGGAAGTAGAGGGTCAGGGAATACAAGTAGAAGATTATTTCACAAAGGTGTATTTGATTTCCAGGAGCAGGGAAAAAAATCCCTTGGCAAAATACCCTGCTGGCATTCGATCAACTTCAGAAAAAGGGCTGGCTCCAGAGATGGTTTACTATTTCTATAGCAAACAAAGTTCAAGTTTAAGGATAAAACATACATCCTAGGGCAGTGTACATATACCACACTGTTAAATAATATTATTTTGTCTGCTTCTAAACAAATTTCTGATTTTTCTTAGCCAGGGGCACAGCTCATGTTTTGAAAAAATGTTATGTTTATTGAGGGAACAGATTTTTTAGCCTATTAAAAACTATCAAAATATAGTTCTTTTAAAAAAACTCATTAAAAAACCTGTAATTTGTTCCTGTACTGTCTATTTATGGCTTCCACTAACCTGCACAAGTACTCCATGAACACCTCAATTTACTGTAGTAGTCACTGTTGTTTGATACCTGGCAACTAAATTAGAGGCCAATTAATAAATCATTTCCATCTGCCACTACATGAAACACCCTTTCTGTTCCTAATTCTCAGCTATCATTGACTGGTTATATTGCACATAAAAAGGTATCTGGGGCTTATCCAGGAATGAAAAGCTGTAATTTGAGCTAGCCGATGACAGATCATTCCAGCTGAGCTGTGCTGCATCTTTGTATATTTGATATATGACAGAACCGACTGCTGTACAGATTTACAAGAGATTAAATATAGGGGTTTTAAAAGAACATATAATACATAAACAGAGTGAAATGGAACACTTCACACTGTTACCTAAATGCAGGCACAGTTGCTAGTGTTCCCTCCTCTTTGATGTGCTGTCAAAGCTGCTCACTTGCAAACATCACTCTGCTACATTTGAAACCAGCAGATCAAGAAATAATACCCTTTGTTCCCTGAATCACCCACCCAGCTGTTGAAGAACAATTTCTAAAACTTGTTAAAAACAGAATTTAAACTAAATTTTACAATTTTTCATGTTTGCCAGTTTCTCACACCCTGGTCAGTCAGTCTAAACCAAGAGCAAATTCAGATCACCCCATGCACATGCTGTGCCATCATCTTAGGTAATGGCTAATAAATATCCTGGAAAAAGCTTTAGCCACAACAGACTTTAAGACACAACTATTACAAAATTTAAAGGAATTTCATAAATTACTTCTCAGATAAACATGACATATACACACACAGAGCTTTCTGGATCTTGTTCAAACCCAATCAGGTCTAATGTAAGCAAGGTCGCATCTGATCAGATGTTACCAAAATGTTTTACATGAAACAGCTTCTACATATCAACTGGCTGCTGTGTATTCTTTTCTGAATCACTCAAAGTACGACAAAATGAAAGTCACATAGAAAAGTAAAGTAATAGGGCAGGATAATTTCCTCCCCCTGCCTCCCCGCCACTGCCTGACCTTTAGAATTTGTGCAATTGCACGGTATCTAGGGATTTCACTAGATTACATTTTACTTCATGCTTCAGCAAATTAAAACAAGCATTTAAGTTTTTTTTTTACCAATAAATACAATTACCACAATACGGAACTAGACTGAAATTTATTCTTCTCCTTTGTTACAAATGAGCTACTTCCTGCAATGTTTGCCACTATTTTTGCCACTGAACAAATTTCTTAAAAAATAATCTTGCCAGATAAAGCTTATGTATTTGCCTGCCAGCTTATCTTTAGCTTGTGCCCTGCTGTTATTGTTTCATTGCTCGGAAATATTGTTAAGAATAAGACCTTGGAACCATGGCAACAAAATGTATTACATTTTACTAATCTCTTCATAAAGGGTCTCCATTGATTTGATGAACACTGGGACACTGGTCAATGACTAAGCCAAGGAGTCTTTGCGACCCACATAATGTTTGTGACTTGGGTGTTAAGTTGGGCTGGTGTATGCCCATGAACAGGAAAATGTCAAAACAAACCTTTCAGTAACCACCACCTCCCCTCCTGACCCCATCTCAGGTGATCTGTTGCTCAAACCATCATGATCAAACGATCAGTGAGCAGGCAAAGAGCAGCACAAGGAGTGCACGGAGTGAAGCCGGCTGCTCTCTCGGGGACCACGAGCCTGCTTGCTGGCCATCACCCCGCGCTCCCAGCCATGGCCGGGGATGCACACCCCTGGCTTCCCTCTGCTCTTGGAAGCAGACACAGATGTGAGAAAAAGGGAGGAAAAAAAGAGAAAAGAAGGCAAAAAGAAAAGAAGAAATACAGATGGGCAGATCTTCCATCTCAAGGGTATAAGTTGCTATGAGACTAGGACTACCTAAAGCACCAGAAAGATTAGAATGCAAGGAAATGCCTCAGAGCACTGAAGAAAGATTGCATAGCAGAACAGTGTAAGGAAGAAGAGCAATAGCCTGTTCCCCCTCCTTTATACATCATTTCAAGCAATGATGCTTGAAACACATTACTTTTCCCAGAGGGAGCACATCCCAACTTTCTAATTAAAAACTTCAATAAAATCCAGGAACCCTAGATTCCTGCATCCAGGGCTGCCACAGGCAGACTTCCCTCTTCTCAGACAGCTCCCTGTACTGGCTGGCCACCAGCAAGGACCATGCTGATGCCACAGGGCACCATATTTTCAATTTCTCTACCTTCTGCTGAAAAGCAAACACAAATGGACAACCAGACCAGGAATCACTGAGTTGATACATTTACACTCAGTTTAAGTGGGGGAACACTGCTAAGTTGTGAGTGAGTAAAAGTAGGGTATAACACTAAAAAATGTTCTGCTCTGATGAAAAGCTAAAAACAATTAGAACATTATCATTACGAGGAATAAGAACATGGTTAAATTGTTGGTCTTTCAAGACGGCACTTAACTCGGTAGAAGATCTGTCATAGCAATTCATTAAGGGTTTCAACTTGCTTACTTTGTAAAAGAACTCTCAGCCTCAATTGTAGACTTTGAACATTCTTACAGATATAGATTAAAATACTTTTACTACTATGATGTGTTTAACACAGAGTAGTGCCAATTCTCTAAGGATCATAATAATACAAATAATGCTATTACTTGAATGGCTTTTATCGATGTTTTTCAATCTTATCATAAAACTTACAGAGCTAGAAGAAAGAGAGAGAAATGTCATTGCAAATAAAGAATAATGCATTACCAATTTGTCTTTGCCATCTAATGACTTTTTTGCATTGTACTGTCTACGGGAAGTTTTTAAAAAGCTGAATAGAGAGTTTCTTCAAAAAGGCACTGTTAAAAAAAAGAAACAACAAAGTGCTTTCTCTTTTTCATGTGTAAGTGCAAAATGAAAGTGGAATACGGGCCTGGAAAGAAGAAGAAGAAAAATAAGAGGAAAATTTCACATATTTGCATAGCAGAATCTTTTAAAGGGCATCTGACCTGGAAGTACTTCTGACATGGCTCACGGGGCGTCAGCAATGCATCAGGAAATAGATTATAATTTGAAATCTGAAAAGAGGGACCATTTAAGAATTAAAACCAAAGGAAAACACAAAAGAAAAACACCACATTTTAGAAGCTCCTGAGTGATTTTAAGCATTCTAAATAAAGCTCACAGCATAACAGTGAGGATCTTTTCAGTTTTTAATGATAATTTACAGTCAAAGTATGAGAGAGGCTAGTCTGCAGCAACCCGAACATGTAATTAAAAATAACTATTATATTTTTGTTAATGTACAACTTTACTAGGAGCACAAATCTAAAAATATTCTTCAGTTTTAGTCAACATACTGTAGCAAAAACTTAAATACATTGGAAAGTATGAGGTTTTTCCCAGTTACTGATTACAGCTTACTCAGGAAACCACAGCAGCATTGGTAAAAGAAAACACAGCAGTAAGGCAGGTTCACCAGAAAATTTGCAGAATGAGATCTAGCATATGAATCTAAGAAGCACAGGGTAGATCTCACAGGAGGGAATCATAAAAAGAAAGTTAGGCAGTAAATTCCAGTATGGGACCCTTTCCTGGCCATCTTCTCATAAATAAACTATTTTGCCCTAAAGTCTCTGGTTTGGATATGAGTGACACACACAGTGAGAGACAAGGTACTCATGACAATTTTTATCACTGCATCTAGGAAACATAGGGAAAAATAAAAATCTTTCAATAAAGCAGATTTCCCTTCTGCAAGGATTATCTCTTGAGTACAAAACATTTATTGACAACTTCATGCCACGAGGCTACAGCCACAGGTCTTATACACTTGGGCTTTAGTTTAAGTCTAAGCAGCTAACACCTTCATTCTACAGTGATTGCAGCTCAACACCAGTTAACTCCCTTCACTTCAAAGGGTGAATTCCAATGTTAAAACTTGGATTCTAAAACTATGACCAGCTAAATGGTAATAGTTAAACAGATGTCAGCCAAAAGCATCCTAATAAACTCCAGATTTACATTATTAGCTGAAATTGTAATAGAGACTAGAAGCTTTCTTGGTATCAAATGTCATCTGATTCTTCTTACCTAGATATCTACACAAATTCCAGGCAACACCCAACACTTTCAGAATGAAAAAGGAAATATTCAAATGAAGTGCTGTGGTAGATCAGAGACTACAGACAATGATTTTCTTCTTGCTGCTCCCTCTGGCAATGACATCTTAGCTGGACTGAGCTTGGAAGCTGGAAAGAGAAAGCTCAGCAAAGCCAAGAAAGCAAATTATGATGGTGGGCAGAGCAGTTTGGGGAATGCAAGAGCAGGAAAGGAGCAAGGCTGCCAGCACCTTACACATGGTACTCTCAAATCCATCTGCAGACGACTCCACACAAATCTCTGAATCATTGAGGGTGGGAAGGACCTCTCCAGATCATCAAATGCAACACTCCTGCCCAAGCAGGTAATCACTGCTGCCCTCTCTATTCCACCCTGGATCTGTCCTCACATCAGAATAAAATTGCCACTTCAACCTGATTGCTAAATGCAGCTTCTCCCATTTCCAGCTATTTCCTGCTTCACCTAGTCCTACTGAAATCACCATCTGGCAACCAGCTTTCTGTCCTGGCTCCTCAATCCCCAGGAGGCACCCTGCCAGTCCCTGCTGCCACAATAATGACATTTCTCCTTTTAGAGCTAATCATGCTGCCAACCATGCAACAGCCTAGCAGCAGTGCTCTTTCTGTCCTAGTGGTGCTCTTATTAATGAGAATCCATAAAGCTGATCTGTCTTTATGTGGTGTAATTGAGGGGAAAAAAACTTCAGATCCTCAATGAGTTGTAGCACTCAAGTTGAATATACCTTCTCATTTACATTTTTTTCCTTCCCCCAAAGCCAGTCAAACTCCTCATCCAGAAAAAATTCTGAGACAAGATGCTTCTCAGAATCAGATTCTAACAGACACAAAGAAAAAAGAAAAATAATAAAAAATAAAAATATTAATGACAAAAAGAAACCTGCTAAATCCACTGTTCCTGTACTTTTTTTTTTTATTAAGATAGATACATCTAAATAATCAGTGTATATTTGACTACCTTACTGAAACTTAATATTGCAGATAATGTGGATCATCTTGTGCTACTATAGTACTTTTAAATCAAGTAACCACTTTAAGAAATAAAGAGCAATTCTTTCATTTATATAAGATATTGCCACGACATGCCATACCAACTAATCCTGCATTTAGTGAGGGAAAAAAACAAGATGGCATGCTAAGTCTTTTCCAAATTCGGTTTTCTCCCTTTAATTAGATTTCCCCCCGTGTGCAGAATGGAACAGTCTGGTAGGCAAAACCAGTGTTGTCACAGCAAGAAGATGGAGTGTGTTTTATCTGCTGGCTACTTGTGAGCACAGATAACAAGACCTTCTGTCACTGGATCTATACGTTCACAGCAACATTTCCTAAGTAAATGGCTGTAGTGTTTTCTAATCCTGTTGTTTAAATTAAACTGCTGAGCCCTAACATTCTGCTTTTTAAATTGTTGTATAAATAATTCAATCTCTACAACAAAGATCGCGCATCGGACTTATTTGCTAATTTACAATCCCTACTTTTAACATAAGTGCCAATACAGGGCACAAGCATAAACGTCATTCTCCCTTAAACAGAAACACAAACTCAGAAATTGTAACCTGAATTTCTGCAATTGAGATGACCAATAAAAGCAAGAAGGACTTCCATATTCTGCAGCTTCAATCTCAAGTGCCATCCAAAAATAACTCTTACCAAGTCTGAAGGTAAACAGTGTGTAATCAAAGCTGATCAGAAATACCAAAACAGAAGCAAAATGTCATACGAAACAGAAAGTTAGGATAAGCTGTCTCAGTGAAAAAACATAACCAAAATGTTTTGCAGGACAGGCAACCTACCCATACGCTTGACTGAGCATTAGAAAGGAATCAAGGGACACAGATTTGGCACATAAAATGGCTTTGACTGATTCAGACTGATTTCAAACCAGGGATTTTTCAGACCCACATAAATTTAACTTTGATCATTTATCAGTTCCAAAATCAGGAAACAGAGCCACTCAAAAGATGACTGATTCCTTAACAGGCTTAGGGAAATCCACAAGGTCCAGGACCAGCTTTCCAACCGTCTGAAACAGAGCTGGACCAATCCCAAGCTCTTTGATCAGGTGACGCAGGCATCAAAAGCAGGAAAGACATAAAGCACAGGTCACAGCACTGGTGAGAGAAGCAGGTAGAATGTTAACTGAGACCCTGTCGGGTGCAATGGTTATGGTTCCAGCACAGATGCCGTGTGGGGAAGAAAGAAAAAATTAAACAGATTATTATCAGTAACCACCTCCCACACACCTTGTCTGTGGCCCTGCTATTTGCAGCTCACAAACACTCCCTGTTCCTGCAAAGCCTAGAAACAAGGCTGCATACTCCTGAGCACAATCTGCTTCTCCAAGAACAACTAATTGCATGCACATAAATAAAGACATTTCAGTTTCCCTTTTAAAAGTAATTTATTTTAAACTTCTGATAGCCTGGCATCATGATTTCACCTGCTACAACTTCATCTGCCCTCTGAAGGACACATTACAAATTTATGGCTAGTTATACATTAAACTTTTATCAGACAAGGTTATCCAGAAATGTTTTTATCCTCAGATTACCCAGACTGGTAGCAATAGTTTTGAGCCACGTATTTTTACTGCCTCATAGTTAGAGATCTTAAAAAGCATTTGAAAGAGCATTCTACAGCAAAAAATGTTTTCTCTTTACTGTAAACTTGTACTTATTATCAAATTAAGCTCTAGAGATGAAAATTTGAAAATGGAAAAAATGGAAAATAATCCTTCAGTCGGCTCTCTACAAATCTATATGGAAATAAAGAATAAAAGTATGTGTCTATCGAAATATCAATATAAAGAACATATCTAATCTCATTCACTCTTAAGTGTTTGCAAATAATTTAAAATTGCTAACAGTAAGTTGAGACCAGTGAGTAAAAATAAAAAGACCAAGACTTAGACACAGGAAAGAGCAGTAGAGTGCCAGCCTTTGCATGAGACTATCAGGGCTCCCAAGAAAAGCAAATTAAGATTTTGCATGTTGAAAAGATTGTTTGTGTTCCATGTACATTGAAAACATTCTGTATCTCACCTAGGTAAGGTTAATATATATGTGCACTTTTAACTACATCTGCTGAACTGTCTGAAAATTGGACTCACAAGTCCTACCAACATATTCCTTGCCTCCACTAAAGGAACAGAGCTCAGAGTACATCAAACCAAAAAAGGTCTCTACATTTCCAGTCTGTTTTTTCATCAAAGGCTGAACTAAAATAAGGCTCATTACACAAAGACAAACATCTCAGCAAGCCTGAAAGTTCTCTGCAAAGCTACATGTTGTCTTCAACCAAACTTCAATGGGACAAATCAGAAATGTTTCAAAACATACAACAGTTTATAAACCAAGTGTTTCAATACTGTTTATGCTGACAGAATGCCAAGGGGTGACTAAAAGAGCCAGGACTACAGGAGACCCAACGCTACAGGAACTCTCCCAGTGTCATTATGGTACTAGAACACAGCGATGACTTGAATCCTGGCCTGATGCAGCCAGGGAGCTCCCTGAGAAGGCTCTGCCCTTAGTGCCCATATATAAAACAAACCACGTGCTGGTAAATTAAATCAAACTATTATATTTGCTTTATGGTCCCCATAAACTAAGCAGATCAATCCATAATAAATTGGAAGGAGAACATAACAGAAAACCAACTCCACTTACTGGCATTTATATTAATTACACGGAAGTGTGGCTGAAAGCAGATTCAGTTTCAATTAACTTGGCTGTAGAAGACATTGAACAAGTGGAAAAGAACAAACTACCAGTATTACTGGCCTGAACTGCAACACAGAATCTTGAGTTCTTGACATGCTAGCCAAAATTCTGTTCTTCTTTCTTATCTACAAACTCATAGACCTCCACAAGGTATTGAATACCAAAGGAACTAGAGTTTCTGTGAAACGGTTCAAACACAGGATGCAAATCTGCTATCATGGTGGTTCTCCACAACCATATGCAACACCAAGTGGAATTACAAGGAAACCTTCAGCTTCTATCTCTGACTCCCCTGTGAAGAAAAAATTGACCTGTCAGGGTCCTGAGATAGGGCTACTATTTCATTATGCTAAGAAATAAATGCGTGAGTGACAATAGGCATTCAGAGTACTACACAGTCCCTAAAGAAAGCTTTTCATCTGCAGGTTCTGAGTCAGCTCCTATCTGCCAACAAGAGCACGTGCTTTAGAGCTTCACCAGAATCACTCAAGAGCAAAATGAAGTTCTTATGCCAGTCTCCACACAGCTTCCTAGGAAATGCAGAAACCAGAGAGACTTGAACAAAGAGAGCAGCACATGTCATTGGGTACTTCTGCAATTTCCACTCCATCAGTCGTCTGTATTCCTCCCTTTTCCTCAGATATTATGTGGAGCTCTTAAAGAAATTTTACAGAAAAGTGTCACCTGCCCAAGCATGATCTGAGCAGTGCTAAAGCTTGAATCTCATTTACACCAAGATGTCTTTGTCTGGAAAGAAAAGGTCGGGAGATACAGGGCAGGATTTTGCAGGTGTAGAATTTTACTGGCGCTTCTACCAAGAGTTGCACAGTGCATTCACTCCTCCTCCTTGGGGTTAGGTGCCTCTTTGAGTCAGTACTCTGTTATTCTAGGAGCAGCTCCAAGCCCACAGAGCCATACCATGATACATTTTCATACTAACTCATCTTGTGCTAATGATAGCAATGTAATTGTTAGCACTGGCTGCAAGACTGGAAGTTTGAGGTTCATTCAGGGCTTTGCTGTTATTTATAATGTCACCATTCTCACCCTCACCAAAGTGAGGTTTCTTTACCTCACTGCAGTGAAACTAAGATTTTCCAGCTGTTTCATGAAACAACAGCTCCCTTGCAAGCTCAGCACAATGAAAGGCACAGTTGGGCATTCCTTAGGAAGCTGAATAGGCAGAGGCAGAGCAGAAATTTGAGTGTTCCTCAAGGGAAATCAAATCCTAAGTTTATAAAAGCAACCCTGCTCTTTCTGCCCTCAAGCACTTTGAATTCTTTATAAGAGCAGCTTTATCATGAAGCAGATGATCATGAAGAACCAAGACTCAAACCCCTCCCACCTGCAGTCCAGGGGAGTGCCATCTCAATAGGAATATTTCCTTTCATTGTCATCCTTGATTTATGAATGCTTCAGAAAAATGGCATTTCCCAAAAAAATTTGCTTGGAACAAAAAAGTCACACTCCAGCAGAAGTTTCTTAAATAAAACCTGTGTCAGCTCTAATAATTATATTGCAGAATCACATCAAAAGAATCATTCCATATGGACCTTAGTCTGAGTCACTAATAGGTCAATAATCCAGAAATTCACCTCTACCTGCCACAAATCAAGAGGATGACTTAAGAGTGGGACATGTGGCACCACTGTCTGTGGGCAGCCAGGGCTGGTCTCAGAGTTCCAGGTGCAAGCAGGTCCCTTTCTCCCAGCAAAAGCTGATGTGCCACTGCAGGGCTGAGCCTCCACCCCTGAACACTCCAAAGGTCAGCAAGTGCTGAAAACTACCACCTACATCTTTCTGTACTTTATTACTTCCAATGTCCTCTGAAAAAGTAGGGGGGTTTTTTTGTTTTTGTTTTTTGTTTGTTTGTTTTTTTGTTTTGTTTTGGTTTGGTTTGGTTTTTTTTGTTTGTTTTTTTAATTTAAAGCAGTCTTACAAAACTCTGCATTTAAAATTATTATTATTATTATTATTATTATTATCATTATTACTGTTGCTGCTGCAGCTGTTTAAGCCCTTTGTGAGCATTGAATGCCAGTAGGAAGGCACTGGAATCAAACGCAAAATACTTGGTCAGATTTCAATGTCATGCAAAAGACTACAACTAACCAAAATAAATGAGTTGTTATGCTGTGGACAGGACACACGGACAAGCCCTTTAAAAAGGTTTTTTTACCAGACATGCAAAACTCTTTGTGCACAGAAAAAAATTCTAGTATGAAATAAAATTTGAGGCTACCTAAACATCACAAACAGAACCATGTTTTCACGAGAGCTGCTGCAGCCAATGCAGAAAAGTGGAGTTTGTGAGCAAGTATTAGAAAAAATATAAATAAAAAAAGCTCAGGAGAAATTAATGAAAGAAGTCTGTTTACAAAAGCTAGCTTTTCAGTAGGTGGAGACTGTACATCCACCCTTAGTCTGTATGTTTTCACAAGGAAAATACAGAAAAGAAAGAAAACCCAACAAAATAGCACACGAGGGAGTGTTCAGTCAGCACAAGCAGCATTAGACAGTGGCAGGGATACGCCTAAGACTGTTTTGTTTGCTGACAATAATCAAGGGAGATCATTGCTCTCTAAGTACACTTTTTAAAAGTCTAAACCTGCAGGCACCTGTTAAATTCACAGCTCTCCATTTTACAATTTAAACACCTTGGTGTTTTTTATACCTTCAGCACCTGTATAGGAAATACATTTCCCAGCACTGGGCTTCAAATAAGCCATTTTCTATTTAAACTGTTATGTGTTTCCACGACTATAAAACCTTTTGTTATTCTCATAAGACCACACACTCTTCTAGCCAATAAATTCATTAAATCCTTCAACAAAACAGTCAATGCTATAGATGGATGAAATGTTACCTTACACCTAAGAGGCAATACAGCTGCTATACTCCACACAGACACAATTCTTCCCCTCACAGATTTTTATAGGTATAGGTATTTGTACAGACAGAAGATAAAGTCAGAGACTAAAGCCTAAGGCTGCACCAAGTCCTTGATGTACAACGTTAAGATTGCAACAACTGTAAAAGTGAAATACAGTAACTGAGATGGTGCAATTACTCATTATTTATGCAAAGAACACAAAAGCAAAATCATGTGTTTTACCAGCACTTCCATCAAGATCTAATTTTGCCATCAGAGATTTCACTATGATCCACATTTTCCAAATACTGGGCAATTTCAATACCATTATTGCTGGATGTCCAAAACATGTCATGTTAAGCTCCAGGAAGCTGCACAAATCATGCAGTAACAAAACCAAAAAACAAAGAAAGTTTCCTGGCTTAGAAACCTTGACAGGCTAAGGAAAGGGAAAACTTAGCTTAACAAAAGCACAAAGCAGTCATAAGGTAGGTGTTTGATATCTCTGTCCTCAAACTGAGGGAGCTCTGGTGCCAATTGATTCTGATGCAAGTGTTGGCCCTGGCAGATGGTGGGAGCTCCAGCCTTTCCCCAAGTAAATAATTCTACTTCTTCCTGCCTAGAACAGTTCAACTAGACAACAGGAAAAGCATTTCGGGCTCTTCTGGTAACAATCTAATGCCTATTACTTGTTCTCTCTAAGCAGGAATGGATTTGATTAGATGCTTCTACACCAGAAGATCTTAAATGTCTGAGCTTTAAGCCTAGGCATGGGACATGAACATCACGTCCAGCAGTACACCACAAGGCCATGTTTGAATGCTAGTGCCCAGAATTAATGTCAAGTGATTCAAACAGATCAGTCCAACTCAATACTCCAGCACCTGACCACCAAAGAGCTGTCAAAACTGTAACAACCATTATTTCCTCCACTGTGGTATAGACAATATCCCTCAAACAACTCTTTGGACTCAGTATCTAAGCTAGCTCTAATGTAACCATGCTTTACTACTCCCTAGGGTTTAGCCCTGTGGTTAGGCAAAACCTCAAGTGTTAGGTTCTAAATGCAGGATCTCACCAAGCAGTTCCTCATGTCCAATGGCAAAGCCACCACAGAAGTCCCTGTCCTGCCACATCTGTCAGCTCTCACTGCAGTTTACCACCTGAATCAGCCAATGCAAGAATGTGTGGAGCCAGACGCCTGAAGTGGTGGGGGGTTTTAAAAAAGTCTTTCAATGAACAGAAAGAACATTACAGAAGTGAGAGCTTATCAAGTTGACTTTGATGCCAAGAAAAGCCTTCTGGGATCACGTTCTTTTGCTACAGCAGAAGGAAGAGTGAATACAAAACCTACCACAACTCCACCTCAGTAGCCTGAGGGATCAAAAGAAAGCGCACAAGGACCAACAGCAAACTTTTGGAGGTGAGATGCTACCCCACAGCTCTCCAGGGAGGTCACATCAGCTCACTCCCCATGGTCTGCACAGTGCAACCACTGCAGTGTGGTGGCTGATGGAAGGAGTGAGGTGATAAATTCTAGGAGCTCCCTTTTTGCACTTCTTCAGAAGACAAACTTCAGTAAGAGATGATGTAATACAATCCAATAGGATACAATTCAGAGGAAAGAAACAGTGTGAATAATATTGAATTCAAGAATATAAATAATCTGAACTGGAGATGTTAACTGCAGTTGTAAGCAATTGAAGCTATAGTGCACAGTGATATTTTAGGCTGAGATTAAGTAGCTTGTTAATTAAAAGGTATCTGGTATTAAAAGCTTGAGATGGATGGGAAGAGGAATAGCAGCTAACCTTAGAACTCTATATATAATAAATGAATTTGGAGACCTTGAACACAAACCACAGCAGAAACCACAGCACACTGCAGTAGATCTGGTCAAGTCACACAACAAGCCACTTTGTAAAGTTCTAGAAAGCACCTTTGCAGTTTAAACATAAATCAATATACTTACTATTTTGGTTCATACACAGAAGGGTTGGCATTGATTAGAATAAGTCAGCACTCTTTATAAGTACTATTTCAAAATTTATAAGCTTAGCAGCCTTCAAAAGTTATAAAGCAACCAATAAATGAGAGGATTGCATACATACATGAGCTGCTTGGCCGATAGTGAGCCCCTGGGTAGCGCCTGCCCATAGTGCCAGTCAGCACATCACCACACGCTGCCAGCTGCTTCCAGAGCGCAGATCGGAATCCTCAGCTGAGGGAGAAGGAAAAAAAAAGTCAAGATTTAGTGCAACAGCTGTATCTTTTTCATTAAAATGCTAATGATCCCTACAAATTCCAGGATAACTACATCTATAAATTATTCAGTCATGATGTCAGAGGAGATGAACTGTTGTGCTATACACACAGCACAAATTTATTAGTGGTGGTTGGCCTCCATTAATAAGCTCACATAAATTTCGAGACAAAGAAATCTCAGGTCATACAGTAGCTTCTTTTGGCCATGACAGAGAACAACAAACACTGCAAGAAAGAGCTTGCTATTGGCTTTTAATTGAGATAGCCAGTAGGTGAGATTTAAAAACAATGTCTGTCCTTAATTTTGTGAAGCAATTATTAAGCAATCATTTATGAATAGTTTCTGTAGAAGCAAAACTTATCCGTGCTACATAACACTGACTGCTTTGTTCTGTTTTGGTCTATCCAGCAGTGTCTTTACAGGAATGCAGGCTGTTAACCCATGTATCAATTTTCTTACACTATCAAAACCCTAAGCAAACAAAAAATTGCATGGCACATCTTACGGTCAGTTTGGAATAACAAATCCAAAGTCTTAATTGAAGTGCTACTGAAGCTGTCAAATTGTTAGTATAAAATGGTTTTGTCTAGAACCAAGTCCCATTGTTTTTTTCTTTGGTGTAGGATTTTGTACCAATATATGACTTTCAGTTGCTTTTCAGCTTTACCTTTTCCTTAGTTTATGTGAATAGCCTTCAAATTCCCAGATGTCTATCAATATATAGTGAATGTTAACCACATGATTTGTTAAGATACATTCCCTCTTATTTCATTTGCTTCCTTGCTGGAAACACCAGGAAAAGCAGCAAATTCTGAAGAGTGTTTTTCCTTACTCATTAAGGATTTTTACTGTCTCAGGCTGCAGCTACAAGCACAAGCCTGTTCTATGCAGGAAATAAAGAGAAATATCAGGACATAGACAAAATAGCACTGCCCCAAAGCTGGGAGATCTCCCCAGATCTTCAGGCATGTCACTTCCTGTACTGAACACAATGCTAGCTTATTCCTGAATTAGATAAGCCTTTTATATATACTGGCATCCATGCAATTCTCAGGTGAGTTGGTCTGGGAGCCATCACAGTTGAAAATTCCATATACAGACATATTTTCAGTCAGATTAGGCTCCTGAAAGGCTGATGGTGGTTGCACAAATATTGGTAGCTAGTGAGAGCAAGTGCTGAGAATAGGACCATGGCAGCCTGAGCTTAAAATTACTTTAAAAGCAAATGCATAACATTGCTACACAGCAATGTTCGATTACTTTACTTTGTAGATTACTTCTGAAATAGACACCTATAAGGCTGCACACCTGACAGTCCAAACAACATGGTAAAGATGATGGTAAAGATGTCCACTGTTTTCCAAATCAGTGCTGACAAAGCATGTCCTGTTCAACTCCCCTCAATGGGGCAAGTTCAGTGAGTCAATGAGATAGTACTCTTCTGCCACTAAAAGAGTTCTGGTTGTTAAGAAGAAAAGTGAGTAGTATGCAGTAAAATTAGCATTCATTCAAAAATCCCTGCATTTCTTTTGCAGGAAAATGTGGGACAACTCCTTGCCATGGGTCAAACAGACCTTTACAAGTCTTTTTGGTGGCCTACTAGCTCAGCTCATCCTAACGTTGCGCAAACAACAAACCTGCAGATGGCTGCTTCCGCTTTCCTGTTATATAGGAATAAAATTAAAAATACGTATTAGTTGAAAAAAAATAAGTCTCTCCTCACCCTAAAAGGACCAAATTCATAATTTCTAAGAACAGTCTTTAGCTGTGCAAGGATTAGAAAAAAAAAATTACTGAGGGGAAAACAGACAGTTACAAGAAGATGGTATTTACTATTCTTTTCCACAGCTTGTGAAAGAGTTTGATCAGTATGTATGGAGCTGTAAGATTATTATTATATGTTGTCTTTCTAAAAGGTATAAACCTTCCCAAAGCAATCTCGCTAAATTATATCAAATGTCTACAGCTGAGACAGGCTATTCCTTCTCTACCTAGCACCACAGTATTAAAGGGGGCCTTCTGCACCATACCATAAGAAAAATAAATAACAAATAAAACAAATACAAAACAAATAAAAATTAAGACTCCCAAACCTTACAATCATGCCCTCAAACTGAAATAAGTACAGTATGGTCTTCCTACGGTTGTGTGCCCATGCTGGGAGCAAACCACTCTTTCTAGAGGTCAGGACCCAAAAGTATGGCCATATTTAAAGATCACATTTAAAAACTCCATAAATCTCAGTGGAAAAGACAACATAAAGATAGATTCTCATTATAGCAAAGGTTTAATCAGTTACTGCATAAAATGTGAACTTCAAAGATTTACAAGGTGGATTAAAGCCAACTATCAAAAGTCAATTAAGAAGCAAGTGTCACACAGTAAATGAAGTTAAACTGCTCCACAAATAATAGTGATATTGAGTTGTATGTATCAGTGAGGACATACCCAGATCAAGACAAATGAAGATGCTGCTTAGGTGTGGTTTTGGGGTTTTTCTGTGTGGTTGTTAATTGGTTTTTGTTTAGTTTTGTTTTGTTTTTCCTTAAGAACCATCTTGGAATTGTGACCAGACTAGCCAAAGCAACCTCCCCTTTCTTTAAACACATCCATTCACAGACGTGAACCTTGGGGGAATTTCTGCTCTTCTGCAAGCATTCTTACAGGAATGTGACCAGCCTTGTTGGTACCCAAATCCCATAGCTAAAGCATCTGAAAAGTAGCCCTTATTTTCCATATACATCCATGAGGCTGATAAACAAAATGGAAGGAGTTCTCAAACGTTGCTTTTGAAAAATCCCCATATCATGCATGTACAGATTTGGACTTGCTTTTATTTTTAACTGTACACAACTTAGATATCCACAGCACCATAGAAATCTGAATTAAACCTGAATGTACCTGGTAAGTCGGATCTTCATATTAGTTTTCAACCTGTTGGCTGACATTTGTCTTGTAAAAAATGTGTTTCTTAACAGCTTTCTATGGGTCTTTTTTGCTTATTATTATACTGCAAAATTCTTTCAAAATGTTTTATAGTGATTTTTCTATCTTTATAGTTAAACTTCAAACTACATATACTACAAATGGACATTACATATATGTACCCATATAGTATATGGACTACATATACTACAAATGGACACATAGCCTTATGGCTTTTCTTCAAGAAATAATTTGATATAGCTCTGTCTGGAGATTTTTTTTTTGTCCCTTCGTGATAATCTGCCCTGATTCCTTTCAGGGGGCTATCCCCACGCTGCAGCAGTTACAGAGAACCATGAAAACAAAACCTGAGCACTAGCACTGCATACCTGCTACCCAGGGAGCACCTGAAAGTATTTCACCTCGAGCCAAGTCCCTTTTAGGAGCTGTGGTGACAGAGCTACCAGCTACTCATCATCACACATAATGAGGATACACATCATCTTGGAAAGATGCCATGACTTTCAACTGAGACTGTCAGCTTCCTAAGCCATTTTCTTTACAGAGTTTTGCAACTCTTCCACATTTCTCAGGTTTTATGACTGCTACATAAAGGTTTCATTTTACTTGTATTTGTGTTTTGATACTATGAAAAAAACCCAAAAGACAAACTAAATTCTGGTAGTCTTTGTGACTTGTTTTTTTCCAATGAGTGAGTCAAACCAGGAGTCCTGTCTATACAGCTGGCACACAGAATCCAGTTTGCTTGAACTAATTCCCTTTTGTTTCAGAACAAACAACTCATAGTCCAATCTCCATACTATTAATGGCCATTAAAGCTATGCCGTGTTTCACCCAAATTTATTTTTTCATGCATGCTGCTGCTTATGAGGTCAGCTGACTCCTTGATCTTCCCTGGTTCTCTAGAAGCAACATTTACTATAAATACATTTGTGTTCAAACATAAATATAGGTACATTCATACTGGCTGCCATAATCTCATACAAGATATTGTTGCACAACCTACCCTCACATACCCAATAAAAAGCAAATGAAAAAAGGAGATGACTGCAAATTAGCTACAGAAGTCTTTCAAGTGTGACTGACTACATCACTCAGCACTGGCAAGGAACAGCTGCACACAGTGTGGGGAAATAAAAGGTTATTGCATGATGTTTCTCAGGGGACAGCTACTCAAGGAATCACACTCCAGCACTCTCTGTGTGACATTCTGACAAACAACACAATCCTACCATCCAAGTCTTGCTTTGAATACCAGGAAATAGGTCTGCTAAGGAATGGGTAAGAGGAATTCTGTGCATTGTTTTAAAAGCACATACAGGCCACAGGTCCTATACAAAACAGGTCCATTACAGCAAAGGGTCAGACATGGAAAGAGGCTAATCAAGGGGGGAAAAAATTTTTAAAATCAGACTGTAAGACTGCTGGATGGTTCATTTTAAGAAATCCCAATTGAATATACACACAGATTTTGTGTACATATTTGCATATATGATGCAAATTTATTGTTTTTCACTTTGCCTGCATTCAAAGTAGTGAGTGGCAGCATCACCTGTTGGACAACAGTAGCAAAACACAATTCAAACAAGCAAGCAAAGTGCCAGCCAGGCCATTAGGAAGGCTGATTTCTGGAGACACCTACAGAGGCAGCACTTTCATTTTCTGTACTAGGAACATCTATCGGACATGGATCTCTCATGTCAAACTACCTCTTGGAGAAAGCACAGTGTTGTCTACTAGCCACATCTCTTGTATCATTGCATGTTTGACCTTTTTGAAGGTCAATTCCTAACCATTAGTTTCATCTAATAACTACCAAAAGTTTTTAAAAATGGGTATTTTCATTTCGGGAAGGTTTTTTCCCAAGTCTTCTGTTACCTAAGCGATCTTATCCGTCCTTCCAGTTTTGTCTGGCAGTGCTCACATCAAGGAGGTTATGCTGTCCCCTGCACCTGCCTTAGCTGACAGGCAGAGAGCCACTCTGCTTTCCAAACTGCTCACTCCCCCATCATCTCTGCTTGCTGGCGCAGGATTAAAGTTTTCCGGGAACCGGAAAGTCAAGCACAGTCCCACAGACAAGAGGATGTCCTGCCTGCACTCCGGCCCTGCTGCATTTTCTATGGTTTTACCACACTTGGACCTGACACGGTCAGAGCTCTGGAAAGTCCTGTCCTGCCCAAAAAGTCTAGCAACTCCATCATTTCTTCTTCCAACAAATTCTTAGTACTGAAATTCTTGTTGCATGCAGACATTCTTGCTTGCATTTCTCTGTCCTGTATACTTTCTGGCTGCCCTTGTGCTTCTAATTTCTCCCCTAACAAGTTTCAATTTGGATGCTTTCCCTCTTTTCCATAATTGAGAAGTCCTTCATGAGGGCTTTTCTTTTTCTTGGTCATCCTTTCCAGGTACTGTGCCACCCATGTGTTTAGGTGAGGTTCCCATACACCATGCATGCTATTATTTCCCACTCTGGTCTGGAGGATATCATCACTGTTAATCGCTTGAACAAATTTCCTACTATTTAAGGCTTTGTGATACAGACCCTAACTCATCAAAAGAATGTTTTTTATGAAATTTAGCCTTCCAGTTCTTCTGCAGCCAGATCACATAGAGCAAGCTGAATTCAGAATATTCATGTCCCCTGACCACAGCCGCCTGCACAGATGATACATACTTTCTCAGTAAAGCACACATGCTTTTTACATTTATTCTATACTATCTTAATGCAGATTTTGTTCACCAAACAGTAACAGAAAACATCAGGACATTCATTCTGTGCATAACTACATACATATTTTAACACAAAGGAAAGCACTGTCTAGAGCACTTGCAAGTTTGTTAAAAATACAGTTAACCTCATTCACTCAGTGCAGCTATCTGAACTGGTATCAGTTAACAATCTCAATTTTACTTGCTCACTGGCAAGGATTTGTTAAGTCAGAAGTAATGTTGTGCATTAAAAAGAAGAACTGCGGTGCTCTGAGCCGCTGGGGCTGCAGCAGGTTGGGCTGTGTGCCAGAAGGAAGCCTGGCAAGCGAAGGAGCTGTGGGAGTGCAAAGGCATTACACAATCAAAGCAATCCTGAACCAAGAGGGCAATATTTCAGACATGTATTCTGAACCTCATTTATACCAAGATACATGAAATGTATTTTTCAAAGCTGACTGTCTGGTAAAAACAGTATTTCTAAATGAGAAGGTACTTATTTCTTCTGAAGTTAGAGGTGCCACTGTGCTTTTGCTTTCTGTGAGAAGCTTTCCAAGCACAGCTAGTCTTCTGTTGTAGGATTTCACCACTACTCTGCACTTTCATCCTCCTTCTATCTTGCAGGGCTGCCACCCATTCAAGAACAGAGGTAAAAATTGGAAGCTGAGACAAAGCAGAAGCAGATTCTCCAGAAAAATACTGTAATTTCTGCATTTGCCAGCTCTCGATTAACTAGTGTGAAGAGCTACAACTTCTCTCTCCAAACTGATCTATTTGCTAAACCCCAAAATTTTGTCAAGTGTCCAGACAGAAAAACAAAACCCAAACCTACCACCTTCTAGATCTTGCTGGCATCCTTCATTAAATACTGGAAAGTAAGAGAATGACTTTGTATTATTACCCAAGACAAAAATTCCCAGTTTATCCATTTTGTCCATTTGCATCTTAATGATCTAATCTAAACTCTGTGTTCTACCCTTTCAAGAAAGCAGTGTGCACAGAACCCACCTACTGCTTGAAAACTGAGATTTCAAGCCAAAGCTGTTTCTAACTGCCATGGATAATAAAAAGCCCTCCAAAGACAAGAGACAAACAAACCATATCATGTAGGATTTGTAGCTTCACTTAAGTGAAAAAGTATTTGAAACCTGTGTGTAGCATACTGAAATATGGACAGCCTTTTAGGATGTTAAATAACAGACACATGCATCTGAATCCCATTTTATACAAATGTCAGTCCCCCAAATCTCTTGTATAAACAGAAGACTAGTAATTAATTAACAATAATTAATAATAATAATAGTAATAAAAATATTAAAACATTTGTCAGAATAATCAGAATAGTTTAATGTTGTTGCTCACACTTCATAATCCTAACTCAGCCATAAATAATCACATTAAATATTGTACAGTTCCATTTAAAAGGCAATTTATTTAATACTTTATAAAATACTGGTAATTTCTACCTCATGGTGTCATTTTCATTTTTTGACAAATAAGAAGAGTATGGGGACAATACCACCTCAAGACAATCAACCAGCTATGACTCAATTGTTTCTTTTGAGGTCTCTCCTGTCCACAACAGCCTCTTCCCCCACACAAGGCAAGAGCTGTGTCCTTTGTTTGCAAGGGCAACTGCTACCAATATAGCAAGAAATTTATTTATTTTTGAAAATATCATATACTAAGGTAGTGCAAAAGGATGAATCATGTCCTACACTACCCCATCTTCTGTTACCAGTGGCAAAAGCAATGATGAATGATGGTAGCACTGGGAGCAGAAGCACAGGCTTTGCCTGCTGCAAATGGAGAAGTTCCCCCAGGATTTCCTTCTCAACCTGTTATTATTATTATGATTATGATTATTATTATTATTATTATTAACAAAATCAAGCACCAGAAAATTAGCCTGATTTTATGAATAACATAAATCTTCCACAAACAAGCAGATATTTTTCCAGTCCTAATCATTCTATGGTTCTGTGATTTTAAGTGACGATAACATAACAGGAACTTTGTGATAGCCTGTGCTGATTAATAACTTGCATGGCAACTCTATATTTTAGAAGAATCCTGCTCTGTTCCTGTGTAAGAGTGGAGGCTCTGTCCAGTAGGTATGGAGACTAAAGAACAACAGCCTGGGAACACAAGTTGCATCTTTAGCCCAGCCTCCCGTGAATTACAGGCTGTGAGTCTGCTTGATTAACATACATGAAAACCATAAGACCCTGACTAACCGTGAACCCTTCCAGAAGCCCTTCTGAGACATCTTTACTGGACTGGCTAAAACATTCCCATCTCACATAACTACATACAAGCATGACACTAGCCCTGCTGGCTGGAGTCCCATCGTTTTTGCACAAAGACTAATTTAATAAGAAATATGTCACTGGAGTGTAGCTTTATGTAAGGGTAGAAAAACAAAACAATAAAATAATGCCCAAAATCATAAGGACGTCTGAAATTCTACTGAGTGAGAAGTAAGAAAATTCTCAAGGAAAAGTAACATGCACCATGAAAAACCATTTTGTGAATCTATGTGTAGGCACTAGCATTTATCTTCTCTCTGCATATTAACTAACCAGCTAAAGCAGAAACTTACAGGATAAGAGTTTGCAGCTGTGCATCCCACAAGCAAAGCAAGAACTTAAGGCACATGTAAGATTTGTTCAGTGGCTGACAAGGCTGGCATCCAGCTGAAAGCTCTGTCAAGTCACCTCCATCCTTTAGGACTGTACTAAGGAACACCCTTGTAAGGATCACATCAGCAAAGCCCAGAAGAGTGCTGCTGCATTTCAGAAACTTGGAAAGGCAATCCTGATGGAAAAAATTTCCTGTCTCTATCAGCAAACACTGCAGTCTCTCCACAGGGTTTTGCCAGTGCAAGTACTTGTATAGCACAAAGAGACATGCTCAGCCCAAGTCATCCAGCTAACAGCACTTGCTTTATGGGCAGACAATTCCAGACTTCTCATGTCCTTATTTCAGAAGATGAGAAACCCTGTTGGCTTGCTGGGTACTGGGAAATACATCCCCAGCCTGAAAAATTCATATGAGAAGGAAGAGAAAGCCATGGCATCAGATACTGCGGGGGAGCATGACACCAGATAATCTCTCCACATACACAGCCTCAGCTGGAGTCACAAAGCTCTGTGGCTGTGGGCCTCCCTCCCACTCAGAGACCCACAGAGAACCATCTGGACACATCACAGGAGACTGCACTTCCACGCTGCACAGAGCACTGATATCCAGCACGGGTGTCTGCATTAACAGATAGCATTACTGACACCACAGAGGAACAGCACTGCTGTGAAACACCTCTGCTCAGTACAGCTTTTTCCCACAGGTGGTGGCAGAGCAAGTTGCAGTACAGCTAATCTGCAAAAATGGATAAACCAAGAACTCCTGCTGGAGAACTAGAAGAGCTGGACTACCACTGTTCATGAATATCATGATAAACAATGTAAGTACTGCATAGAAACACAGGTACCTCCAGTCTCTGTGCTAAAACTTCAGTGTTTAGATGTGACATGAAAGGTTCAGAAAGAGTACCCCCACCCTAGAGGATCCCCAGACATGCAGCAGGTTACTTACTCTTCCCAGCTCCTTGGTGGAAAGCCTGTACAAGAGCACCAAGTTCTGGAGCACCAGCACCCCCTCAGGTCGCTGCAGAAATCAGGCAAGCTGCGAAACAAAACCAAATAATATATTTTAATTTATGAAGAGTCAAGAGGGATTAATGAAAACTACTGAGCTTGCAAAGGTGCAGAATAACCAGAAGAAGCAGTGGGAACCCGGGGATCAGAGGAGCACTGACAAATGACTGAGTAACCCAAGCAACCACCTTCAGTTTACATCCTTTAAGCCATCCACGTTCAACAACGTGCACACAGGAGAACTAAGATCAGAACAGAGGATCCATGAACCACAGTGCAGAGATCTTCCCAAACCAAGCAGGTGTCACAGTCTGCTCCCAGACTGTGGCAGCTCAGGTATGTAAGAGACACATTGCAAAGCACGCTTTAAACCCTCCCTCTCTCTCCACACTGCAACACTGACCTGCAGTTTTCCCCATGCACAAACACTGAATATCACAAAGAAAATTAATCCAGATGATAGACACGAGCCCAAGCTATGAAAAAGCAGCAAGAAGTGCTCAGTAAACAATAAGGTCATAAAAAATCATGTTTTCAATCATGCTCACGTTCAGTAGACATCAAGTATATAATTTATTTTTGCAAAGTCTGTACACTGCATCACAGTCATTTCACCCCTGGCAAGTGGTTACATTTATGCTGTGGCATTTGGTACTGAAAATTATATATGTATTTTTCAGCACCAAATGCCACAAATAGACCAAAATATATATATAAAACCTCACACAATGAGGTTATCCTCCCATCAAAAGATGCTCCAGCAGCAGCAACATATCTGTCAGTCAAGCTATATTCTAGGATTCAGGATTTCTATTTGTTCCCCCATGTGGAGAAAATAAATATGCAAGACCAAAGATACAAATTTCATCTGCTGTAGAGCTTATATAATATTTTTTCTTTATTAAAGCAAAGGCCAGGCTAAATCAAGCCAAATTATATTCCATTTTACTGAGAGGTTTATATTTTTCTTTGTTCTAACAGAAATCCAAGAACTATAAATCCTAGAAAGCAGTGAGACAAAATGCATCATTTAAGAGAGCTAAATGCATTCTTGCTAAAAAATACATTTGTCCTTTGAAACTTGGAAGTACAACTTTTTTAAGCTAGATGAAAAAGTAATTTTAATATATTAAGCTTTTTTTAAAAACCAAGAAGATATACTCACTTTGTTTTTAATAATAAAGTTGCACTTTAAAAAAAAGTTCTTCAGGAAGAAAACATACTAATGCTCATTTGACTAATATTCTAACCCAATTTAGCACATTTGTGCACTTCTGTATCAGATTATCAGATTTCAGTATTCAAGAGAGAGGAAAAAAAAGAGCGAGAGAAAGAAAACACACATGTTGTTAACACCTTCCTACCAGAAAGCCAAGAAACCAGCAAGTTCCTGCTGAGATACTTTGGTTTATATAAACAAAACTTTCTGGGTCAAGTGCTGAGACCCCAAACTTCTTCACAGGCTGAGCATATATATCAGCTTTTCCAAATAATTTTAAAGGATTTTTCCCCAACATAATCAAAAAGATGCATCTGTCTGTCGTGGCATTGCCATTTTTTGTAATTAACTGTTTTCATCCTATATATCAAAATTGTTCTAAACCAAGCCTAGAGTAACAGCAACTGAAACAGCAGTCAATTCAATGAGCTCAAAGATAATAAAATAATCTCAAAATCTTTTTACTCCTGAAAGGAGACAGTTTTTTGATACAAACTAAGATAAGGTCAGCTGCCAGTTCTGAGATCAAAGGAAAGCCTGAAATACAAAATACAGGTCTCAAAGGTAAGAATGACCAGCCTCTTCAACAAAACAGCAAATAGAAAATTGCAAAACAAAGTTTCATTAACAGACATCTGACCTCTGACCAAACAGGATCTTAACACTGATGGCATAAATTCCTGAAACTGTGCTGCCACACACCCAACATTTTCTATTTCCCAGCTGAGAATCCACCACCCTGAGTGTTTTTCCCTTCCTCTGAATCCTGCTGAAAACGTCCACTTCTCCACCCACATTTTTACCACATTGCCTGCCTTGAAAATTGGCAGAAAATGAAGAGAGGAATCTTTTTTCATCCTGTTTATAAACCTTCATATTTCAAGAAAGGCTTGGATGGCCAACAGTGGAGCCAGCTCAGCCTCCCAGACCTATGCTAGCAGGAATAACTCCTTTAGGGCTTTATTAAAAGCAGAAAAATGAAAGGCAATAACATGCAGGCACTGACACCCTTAGTAGAGAAGTAGCAAATGTTTAACACCCACAGATGACAAAATAGTAACATACCATAACCATTACTGAAATAAACAACTGGCTGGTTGAGGTAATAACAGGTGCAAGTTAAAAAAGTTAAATTGTCTTTGTTTTCTTCTTTTGCAAAAATGGGGTGATAGCTACCCCATATATATTTGAAGTGGGGTTTCTGGGTACTAGGATTTCCATAGGGGACAGACCTGCAATCCTGTCCTCACCTAGCCTAAGAAAGAAGTCATGCCATAGGAGCCAGCGTGAAACCTGATCTTGAGCACATTACAGAACTTCAGCTAGAAATAATAAAACCAAACTGAAAACACCAGTCAGCATAGAAAATACTTGGGAGTTACTGCTCTTCCTGAGAAGCTAGAGCAAACCATACTTTTGTACATGTCTCAAAACAGAGACAGACTTCTATCTTATAGACTCCCCACAGATTTGTAACATTTAAACTGAGCCAATTCTACTTTCTTGAGGTTTAGCAGGAATTTACCAACCTAGGAATCACTGCAGGTTCTTCTTTTCCCCACTGCAGCCTGTGCTTGTGCCTGGTGGCTTCCTGCTAACAGCTAAGAAGGTAGCTGGTTTATAGCTCTCTTTTCCAACTCCTTCTTATTGGTAAGGAACTTGAAAGTTCATGTTAATACAAAAGAGGCAGGGTTCCAACCACCAAATTTCAGCTGGAGTCATTCAGTACCAAAATCAGTTCTATACTTCAGTAACTCTTTCTCCTGAAGCACACACACTAGATAAACAGTGGGTTGCTCAGCAATAGCATAGTATTTTTCTTTTTGTCCTTAGGTAATAAAATAACCTGCACCAGGAAGATTTTCAGATGTTTCTGTTTACACTGAATGAGGAACTCGGATTTAAACCCACTCACATCTAAAAACTGACACAAAAAATCAAAAATATTCATCAACTCTTCTCCCCTGCCCAATGGGCAACTGCTTCTCAGATGGGCTGCAGAAAAGGGCAGCCAGACTGGACCTGGGGGTGGCATATCTGTCCAGGGAGAGCAGCAGGGAGTCTTCCACTTCTTCACATTGAAAGCTCATTGTATATGAAAATAAATCCATCTATTTGAATCAGGGAATACAAATTCTTAGAATTCTATCACTCTGGAGCACTCCTCCTGTGTCCATTACAGTAATGGCTATACATTGCTATCAGACTGCAAACCTGTTTGTTGAGCAGGGTGAAAGGGTGTAAAAGTCAGTAGGAATCCAGTTGCTCTGGGAAAAATAATAACAGACTTCACAATTTCTGCACTTTTAGACTGGAAGCACAATTATAAACTCATGTGTGAGATTGAGGGTATTACATATGTACAGTATTCATCATACAGAGCTCAGTGAACTGGTATCAGAACAAAACTGGTGACAGTTTTCATACTGCAGCTTCCTCTGGGCATGCACAGACATGCAGACACGTCACATTCACATTATCAGACTGGGAGCTCTGCCTTAAATTGTCTTTTAAACAGGAATCCCAGGATCCTACATACCCCTCCATTAAAATTCACCTCTTCTTCCAATTTCTTAATAGAAGAAAGAAGTCATCCAATGTAACATCAATAATTAACAAGTACAGCATAGCCATCTATTTTAGGGATATATTTTTCTCTTTCCTTCTAGAAAGTACATTAACAGTGTCTAACTTCAGTCCATCAGACAGCCTCCCAGTAAGCCCCAGGCAACCACCCCAACAACCCAGGTGGCTGGGATTTGTTTCCAAAAGGAGAGAAGGAGAGCTTCTTTTTTTTGTGAGGCTTCTTGGGGTTTTAGTCTGGAAATAATTTAAACAACAACAAACCAACCTCAACAAAACAGCCTGACAACCATGGGGGACTCACATAACATCATGTTTAAAAACTCACTGAAGATGGGGTGTAGGAGAAAGCTGCTGTCATACCCCAAAAATTCCCTGACACTTTCAGCATCTACCTTTCTCTGCATCCTACCTTCTTTAGCAGTAGTTTTTGCCAAATCCACAGAAAGAAGCATCAAACACATTAATTCACTTACTGCCCTAGAGGGCCAAAAGGAAAATTTCATCACTCAGACGGTTTTACCTTCCCAAATTTTTGAAGGTCAGGAAGAAGCATTTCTTTCACAAGTAGTGGATAAAACACTGAGATGCACATGGCACTGTTTTATTTATGAACTCTAACAAGTCCAACAAAACTGAAGAGATTTGGTGTTCCACTATTGGCAGGAGGGGTCCCTCTCTTCCCCTTCCAGGATAAAAAGCATATTCTGGACACCCTCCTGGAAAGGGCAGGTGGAGGCACGTGTCCTTTGCTCCCTGCTCCCCACTCCCTACAATGAAGACTGACCAGGGTCACTGCCGAGGTGACTGTGAGGAGAGAAAGTCGCAATATTTATGAAAGATACTAAGGTCTCCTCCCTTCATTTTAGTGATTATTTTCTTTTAAAATATCCAAAGCAGATACTGAAATGTGGTTTTTTGTTCTTCCTTTTAAGGTTTTGATCAGAAGGTGGCACATATGGGTGGGACTAAAACATCTATGCCACTCTGGCTCAAAACTATATTTTCATTTTAGCAAATCCTCCTCACCATTGCCCTGAAAACACTCATGCAGACCTTCACATTGCCAGTGATTGCTCCCAAACCCCAGGGTATTACTTCTGGCTGCATGACTTACTGCTTTTCTCAAGCATTATTGTTTGCTGAACTGTGCTGCACAGACACCAAATCAGAAGAAAGCAAAGCACTGGGTAACACTGAAGCAGAATTCATCTTCAGCCTTGGAGTGGTGGACATCTCCCAGTGCACAGCACTGGCTTCAGCTCACATGGTCCTGCCATATTGTGCCCTCCAAAAAGCCCACTTTGAATTGTGTTCTGCCACTATAGTTACAAATAAATCTTACTACCTCACCATTAAAAACTTTCATGGAAATACTCTGCACTTACAGCCTGAGAGAACTGGTATTTTCATTAGTAATTCAGCTTCCTAAGGGCAAACTTGACAGCCAGGGCAAGGAGCTGTTCCAGAGAGACACGTGCTGCTCTGCACACATCCAATGTGCAACAGCCATTGGAATAGGGACAGCTTAGAAACACCCAGAACACAGCTCCTGCACTTCAGGGCCCTGCCTGAAGCAGGTCTGCAATGTGCTGAGCATCGTCCCAGCAGCACAACCAAGCCTTGTATCCCCCTTTCTGTCCCTAAGTCCACTCCTCTCCAGCTTTCAGTATCACTGCAATTATGACTCACAACAAGAACCAGACAATTCCTGCTAGTACAAAACTGTCTGAGCAAACATCTGGGCTGAGGCTGACAGTCTCTGGGATACTATGCCAAAAGCACAGCAGGATCAACACAGCTACCTTATCATTCAACAGCAGCTCTTCAATCAAGTACCACTGCAGCATGTTTTCCCCCCAGTGGATGGCAATCAAGCCGTATTTTCTGTTTCCTCATCTGCCCCGATGTGAATTTTAGAGCTTGCAAAAGCCCAACACACAATTTGATGATAGCACTTCAGCAGCAAAACAAGTATACTTTCAGAACACTTGAGCAGCTGAGTTAAAAAGAATTTTAAAAACCTTAGAGGTGGAAACAAAAACTTGAATAAATATTTGAAAACAAAGCAGTCTGGAATTTCTCAAAAAAAAATCTTATTTTTAGCACAAGGGGGTGCAGCACAGCTAGCTGAACAATCTTCCAATATATTTTAAGAATAACTTTTATACAGGCATCATATTTTGAAGAAGGAATTGAAACGTAATATATGTGACAGAGACCAACCATGAGGGTTAGAAGCAACTAAAGATGCTCTTCCATAACCTGCCTAGGGAGAAACACATCTCCAAGTGACATGACTTCTCAGCAGACACACCATAGTTGAGACCAGGTTTTATCTGTCACTTACAGACCTGTGGGTGATGAGTATTCAGGTCACACACACACCTCTTCTGCAGCAACCCACAGCACAACTATTCATGTGATAAACACCCACGTCACAGCAGGAGCTAGAGGCAATGAATAATGCAGGGGATCCAGTCACTCTACCACACCACATACCCATGGGATATGGAGGCAGCATCTTAACTTAAGCCATCCTTCCCCCTCCAGGGCCCAAGCATGCTCTTTACTAATTCTCTCTCCACCTCAGGTTCTGCATATACATTAACAAGTCAAACCCAGCAAACCAGGACAAGTAGTTACAGAAGAAATAGGGACACAGAAATGCAATACACCCTCTCACAAGATCACATTACAATATTATGTCATCTGCTCAGCTCAAAAGCTTCACAAACCAGGAACAGTTTCCCTGGAAAGGTGGTCCTTTGTTGACACTTCCTAAGAGATGCACTTTCTCACCATTAAGACAATATTTTCTCAAAGCATCAGCTAAACTAAGATAAATTAAAATGGAACCACACTCAGCCTTCACTTACAACTCTGCCTGAATAAAGACAGGTTATTAAATGCAAACTGCAAAGCTGAAAGAAAATCTGAATTTTTAAGTCACCTCATTTTTAAAAAAGCATTATCACCTATGCTTTAGGCACAAATTCTCCCATTAAGTTACTTAAGTTATTAATTCCTATTCTGAATACTATTATCACTGTATAATTCTCCACAACCCTTCTTGATACTCTTCAGTACTTTCCACAGCTTATGCTGCACACAACAAAGTGCTCCATCTTAGAGCAGCCGTGAGACCCACCCCAGCAGGGCGAGGCACAGAGATAATGGATATCATGACACAGGCACTTGGCAATGCCAGCTTGGCTTCTCTGGCACACTCTGCCTTTCAGTATCCTGCTCAGTCAGCCACTCTGCCAGCCACTCTGGCCTTCACACAGCTTCTGCCTTAGCCTGGGCATCCACTGATGCTGCAGATTTAATGTGCCATTGGAAGGGACACATCTGTCTCACATCTGTGTTGTTGCATGCTATTTCTTTTACATCATTTTCATATACTCAAGAAAATCTGTATAGAAAAGCTGATCTAGCAAGACCACACTGCATTCATTAATGCCCAGGCAAAGTCTTAGACTGCATGCCTAAAATGACTGCACTAAAAAAAAATTAAAAAAAAAAAAAAGCTAATGTCTCTCTCCAGTTTCAGTCATAATCAACTTTAATGGTGCTGTTAGAAGACCTTATAATTTCAGCTTCAAAGCTAGCTAAAAGACAGTAAAGAATTTCTAACTTCAACAACATGTGCTAACAGAAATTGTACTGATTCTGCACACTGGGGCAACATATTCCATACTTCTTTGCCTACATGTGCTCATCTCCTCTGCCTTACAAGCCTCTCTGTCACTCTGGTTTGCTGTGGGACAAAATAAAAAAAATATTGCAGCACTTTTTTGCCACACTAGAAGACCATATGCAAGCCTCTAAAAGGTTTGGAATAGACCATTGCATACATGCTTAGTAGAATTAAGGCAGAACCCCTATTAGAAGTAGCTATCAAACCTGTTCTATCTCCATCACCTCCACCCCTTAAACTGTTGGGGTTTGGGGCTTTTGGGTTGGCTTTTTTTGGTTTGTTTTTTTAATAATACAGAGTCAGATAGTACTTGGAATTATTTCTTGCTCAGAAGAACTGGTGGTTAACAGAAAAAATTCTTTGGTTAGCTTTTTTCTTTTATTAATCATCATTGCTGGTGAGCTGACTCACTATCTAGGGTTGATCTCTTAAGAAAGTAAAAATATTTTATCAGTTGTTTTCTTTTACTTAACACTACAGTTCTAGTGCTATGCAGTATTTCCTCAATTCACTCAATTCTGATAGGGAGCTCTATTAATGGTGCAATCACGTGATGAAAAGAATGAGATTAATTTTCCAACCATCTTCAAAAAACATGCTCACATTTTTCTCCCTGTCCTAAAAAATGCTGAGGCTAAAATCTGTTACCTAATACATTTACTTCTACTGTTTTTACTGGTTTTTTTTTCTGTAACCAACTTAAGGCCTCTGACAGAAGAGATCTTGCAGTTTCTCCTGAGAAAATGATAATTAACTATTCTAGAAACAACAGGAAAAAATACTTCTTCCAGGGAAGAGAAATTGAGAAGATAGAAGATACAAACTTATCAGCTACAGAAAGGTCTAGAGAACCACTACCTAAAGAAAAAACTCCAAGAATGGCTGTCACATGACAAGAAATTTGGCACTCACATGCCAGAGAAGTAGGTCCTGTATCATACATTTGCTTCCTGCATGGACCAATGAGTTCCCATTCTTGTTAGCATGATCCAAACTGCAGAACTGTGTTAACTATGCCTTCACCCAAAGTTTTCCTTTACCATCCTATCAGCTTGAAGAGTTTATTCCTCTAAGCTTAGACATATTCTACCCTGCAACATGCAAGCATACTCTTAATTAATTTGAAAAATCTTTTCCAACAATTGCAGACAAATAATCAGATGCAAACAACCACATGCCTTAAGACTGCAATCAGCAATTCTACTCTAAAAAAAAAAAATAGGCATTTCTCAGTAACAGCTTCTGCTCATGTATGATGACACCTCCAAGAACTACAATGCATGCTCACAAGTCTGATGTGGCATTTACTCATAAAATAAAAAAAATAAGAATCCAGTATTGATTAGGAAGCTTTTCCAAAAGACAAACACTTTAAAAGTGGTTTATTTTACAGAAGAGCAACAGTAATACTGTGGAACAATTATTAGCTATACTGCTTTGCCCAAAATATGTTCATTTATATTCTTTCCAAGGTCTCCACTCCTAAGGTTTTAGGACCTAGATTTTTATTAACAAGTGTTGTGTTGTGTTTATTTTTTAAAATAAGCTCATTTACAAAACACACAAGAAGCATCTATGGCTGTATTAAATCAAAAAGGTTTTAAATTAATTTCCTCTTGAATTGAAAGGAAATTTTCCTACAGGACATCACACACACCTAATTAAGCAGCCAAATGGTTATATTTACTCATTAGGTCAATACTAAAAAGTCAAACCACAGAAACTAAGATTTCACTTCAATATTGCAGAGTCTCTAGTAAAATAGCCTGTACATTGCTAAACCACTTTCATTAAAAGACAGGAATGCCATCTCAGACCAGACCTGATTTAAGCAGCTGTTATCAGATGCTCCAAAAAGAAGCAATAAAATTCCTTAAGAATTCCTAACTAACAATATTGCCTTGCTGTAGTTCACTTAAATCTCTATCATTTCTGGCTATGAGTTAAAACGTTCTGTCATCCCTTTGTTATATCTAAGGCCTCAATTCCAGAGATTTACACTGATTTTTTCCAGTTTATGCAGAACCATCCATGTCAGTAAGAAACCAAGGTGTGTCAAATATAACCACAGTGAGAGGAACCTCATCTCTCAACATTGTGTGCCCAAACTGATTTTAAGACAAAACAAGAAGCAGGGTTTTTTTCCCAGTCAAAGACTGCCCTGGATGTGCACTGCTGGCTTTGTCCTAGCACCCTGATTTCAAGAATGCCAGCTATGTTTAGCATTTTGCTTGGAGGTACTGCAGGAATGCAGGGTCAGCAGTAGCCACAGGTGGTCAAATTTACTCAAAACAGTAAAGTTAATCAGTACAGCAAAAATATGTAACCTCTTAAAGAGAGACAGCAGGACTGGATAGCATCCAAAATGAGTACTGACAAAGACTAGAAGCTGGATTGGACAGGAGAGTTCTGGGGCTGTCTAGGTATTGATCCTCCCTGGCTAAACTGTGACAAAAGATGTAAAGCATTATGAAATGAAAAAGAAGCTGCTCTACAACAAGAAGTAAAGCATATGATAGAAAAAATTGAACTGAAATGCTGATAAAGGTCTTGAGGAGGCCTTCAGCAAATCAAAGGAAATTTAGGGACCAAACCGAGATTGAGGTCTGTGCCACAACTGAAAAATAAAATTCAAAACTCTTTGTAGTTTAAAAGTAATTTTAGTGACTCACAGGTCACCTTCAGGTGGAACTGTTAGTGTTCAAGTGCAGAATTACAGCTCTAGGAAACAATATCACTGACCAGTCACACACCATGGCTGAACACAAGACAGCTGAAATAGGACCACCTGAAAGTCAAAAACATTAAAATTCTCCATCAGACCCTTCAAAACCTAATAGGTGCCAGAACTGGCTAGAAAGCAATATGTGAATTAAGCATCTACAATCTCTGCTGAAGTCACAAATGGCAAGAACAATAACTCCCACTGTTTTCAGCTTACCCACCTGGGAAGCTGGTTATTCTCAGAGCTACTGAGGAAGAACTAGCAGCTTCAAGACTTTCTGTCAGAGATAAGAGTGTGTATTTGTGTATATACATTTGTATAAGTATGCACGTGAATGGACACAGGCACACACTTTACGCACCTGCAAGACAGCTAACTCAATTTAAAATTAACTTATTCCCACAGTTAAAAGCAACAGTGAAATTTAGTATTATAATTAAGCTCAGTATAAATTTGAATATGCAAACCCAAGAGCTGGAACAGTCTTTAATTTCATGCAGGCAGAACTTAAATAAAAACACAGTCCTGGACTAAACAAGTTTAAGTCCATGTATGAACAGGCAGTGCTCACAAGGAACCACTTAATGTACATACAGCTGCAGAAAGTAAAGGCAGAGTTGCTGTTCCACAGCCAGCAGAGTGATGGTAACTGTACAGTTTTACATCTACACTGATTTAAGCCAAATGTCCTTTTCAGCAGCACTTGGCCTTTAGACTGGCTCCACCTCCTCATCACAGAGACATGGTACAAAGATGCATCTTCTTTGAGGGATTAGTTTTCAGCTGGGTCCTCAAATTAATCAGATTGGACAGGAGGCCAGAAGAATGCCAGGGATTAGGAGATGGAGTGTTGTAATAGATGGACTGACACCCTTGAACAGTTGCTGTTAACAGCTTTTGAAACATTAATTTTGGAGCAGTCCAAAGTGATGTGAAACCATGCCCATAATCTTTCACCATGCCTTTAAAAATTTCATTGAAAGACGTCACATCTGGCACATGTGACAGACCAGGAGCATTGTCAGCACTAATGGTTTGGATGACACATGTAATCAGCGTGCTCAACTCTTCCCTGCCCACTCCGTTTTTTCAGTATTGTTTAAAAATAGAAGGATGAAAAAAAAATAAATTTAATTGGGGTAACATCAGAAGCTCACAGAAATCCACACATCCTGATCTAATTCCAGGACAGCCAAATAGATCATCCTCATTCTCTGAAGGAGGATGAATAGCTGGCACAGGGACAGACCTGCTTCTTGCAACCTGGGAAAGAAAGGGAAGGGTAATCCTAGCACTAGTCACACAAAAGCCCCCTCCAAGGATCTAGAAGTTTCTGGCATTTGCTGCCCAGAGTAGCAAGCATTTTAAAATAAATACCTTATGTCAGAAACATCAGCCAGGCTAGGCAATACCCAGAAGCTCTGGGAGCTTCAGCAGACACAGGAGACAGGGTACAATAAGCAGCCACCAGGTTCCACTTGGGCAAACATCACACAAGTCCCCATACCTGGGGATACCTGGCCACAGAAGCATTCACCTGACAGAGATGACAGTGCTCCTGCAAATTGAACAGTTTATGCACAGTTGCAATAGTATTAGAGTAGAAACAAAGACAAAGCTTGATAAAGCACCAATATTACAGTTCAAAGGCAGCTGAAGTTAAGAAAATGTAACAGGAACCAGGGAAGTGTTCTGCCACAAAGGTACTTTCAGTCACAATAACTTAGGCATAACCTTAAATCAGTGAAGAATGCTTTGCTGTAACTGAGGGGAAAACCTTTTTCATAGCAGTAATTAGCAGACAAAAACTGTTCCAAATGAAATCAGTGGAGCTAAGAGTCTGTACCCTGTATTCATAATTAAGACCATGGGGTGTTTTGCATTCCTTTTTAATTACATATCCATTCAGTCAGGAATTCATAAAATCTTCAGAGAAATCAATGTACAAATAAATAATTTCTTAAAATAATTTTCCATATAATATGCCAAGACAGATATCTGTTTAAAAACCTGACTTGAGAGGATGCCTTAAAATTCTCAGTGTGTCCATGCCAGTGGTCACCTGCCATCTGATCTCCTGGTATATTTATTACCAATCATCTTTCCAATTTATCCTGTTTCTGTCTATACTTTCAACAAGCAGCTTGTGAGCCATCTTAAATATAGTCTGCTAAAAGAAATAAAAAGTCAAACCTATTTCTACTTACAAAAAAAATTCCATAATTACTGTAGCACAGGCATGCTGCTGTATGTTTAAACCTTAACAAATAGGATTTTTTAAAAAACAGTTATTACTATTCAGCAAGTATTTCTATAACACAGGTTTTGCTGCTCATCTTTTTGCAAGATCACTGTATTAAAGCAGCAGAGAATACTTATAAGAGATCACCATTCTCAAAGAAATACTACTCCAGAAGATAAAGTCCTAATTAGGGATACCAGTATGCAAAACTCACACTGCAGAGGTTGTTGACTGGCAGCAGACCATTAGGTTACTACATCCTTCTTTGTTGGTCATCTTACAGGCACATGAGGAATTATGCTTAAATTTAACACAATTCTGATGTGTGAAAACACAGCCTCCAAACTTAAGAGAATGGAGTAGCTAAGTTATGGCAGAACAGGGCATCTGACTACAGTGCTGTAGTAACTCAGCTAATTCTGTGAATCCTGACAACCAGGAAAGAGACTGTGCTTTGTATAAGCTAAGTAAAAATATCTATTATGATGGCTTAAACAAAACGGGCCCCAAGAGAGGAAACAAATGTTACCCAAGTCATCTGGCATGTTTACTCTTCTCAGGTGCAATGGACAGTGACCCTCCAAGACCAGAGACAGCATTTCCTTGCCAGGGTCATGTCCACTTCCCTTGGTAAAGAACACTTTTAAATAATTTGAATTCTGCCATTGGCCTAGTTTCAGCATAGGTTCTGATGTCTTATTTGTAGTTACTTATGCTTCTCAAAAATGGAGAGGCTATCAGGTAATAAAACATTACCCCAAACCATCTCCTCTCTTCACTAATTTTGAGACAGATCAATGCTGACATTAAAATGAACAAAAAGACTTCTGAAGGGATAACTTTTAAAGAAAATGACAATCCTCTTCTCCCACAAATTAGCATATTTTGCTCCAAAGCCAGGTCTCTATGGGGGGACTGATGCTGGCTGGATGCCAGATGCACACCAAAGCTGTTCTATCACTTACCTCCTCAACAGGACAGGGGACAGACACCAGCTCACTAGTGCTCAACACGGCAATCCAAAGGAACAATTTCCCTCAGCAAGATGTCTCAAAACAGGGCAGGTTTAATCTTCACTCATATTACTGCACTGGTTGAGTTGTGAGCAAACATGCAGCAAACTAAGCCAACTTCTTGGTTTATATGAAGAAACAGAAAAGGCAGCTGAAAACTGATCAGTTGTTAAGGTGTCAATTCTTAAGGCGTCACTTCCCCCTTAGCAGCTACAGGAGAAGTTGCTTGGTGTCTTACAGGAATAACCCAATCCTTACATGACAACACCTATAATTACTAAATAATGATCAACAGGCTTGTTGATAGCTAAACAACTATCTACTTGTACAGGTTTTTCAAAAGCATCTGACACTGATACAAAGTTCTGTGAAAAGATAAATCTTTCATGGCGAAAATGAAAGACCTGAGCTCATGCAAATCTTGTTCTCTCTAGAGATGCTGCTGCTGCTGCAGTCCCCCCTCCAAGCCCAGCTATCAGATGAGCTGTCAGTGGTCACTGATTTAACCCCCACACCAGCTGCAGAAGTCTTCCACAGCACAGAAGCTTTATACTGCCAATGCTTATGTGGGGAAGTATCAGAAACATTTATTCCTCAAGGTCCCTTCATGCTTTGCAGCATTTTCTTTTCTGACAGATGTTTGATGTCTGCAAAACTCAAGGCCAAATTAGTGTCAAAGGTCCTTAAGCTGGCAATGGCACATAATGAACAAGGAAATTGCACCATGTAATCACAACAGGATAATTGGTATATATTTACTCTGTCAGAGGAACACAAACAGGGCGAGTAAAATAGGCTCAGTAACCACTTTGCTGCTGGAGGTTCTGTTAGAGGCAAGAGGCAATTTCTCACAGCACTGTCTCTTGAGAGCATGCAGCAGGGATCAGCTGCTTCCTCACCACACCTGAAAGGAAACCCAGAGGACTAACACCTCTGGGAATCCACACCCACAACACAGGCATAAAACAAGCAATATCTGACTGAGGCCCAGATCAGATGGAATCGTGACACGCACGGCAAGATATTAAGGATTCAAGAGTAGAAAGCTGCACTTTTACCTTCTGTGAAGCTGAATGGAAATTAATACTCACTACTGCATTTCATGCCTGTCTTCAATTTGGGCAATTCCAGCTAGCAAGACAGATCTCTTCGTATTGCAATAAACTCTTGATGTTTCTGAAAAAATATAACCCAATGCACCCAAAAATCCAACATCACTGTGCCCTGTGAAACTACAGAACAAGTTTTGCTCCTCTGCAACAAACAGGTCCTTCACCCCTGTCATTAGAAATGCTTTAGTTTCGATTTCCAGACTGCTTCTGTTCAGCAGGGTTCCCACTCACCTGGTGGACTCAGCCTACCATGAGCCTCCCAGACCATGGGAAGCTCAGGGCAATTTTTTCTCTCACACCTCCTGATCTTCCTTTGCCTGGTCTGGCACCCTTTCAAGGAGCCTCCACGGGGAGTAGGATGAATCCAGGCAGTGTATTTAACTCACACTTGGTGATATATAAAACCAAGCCACAGCACTGGCTGAAACAAGTGGGCAGGACCACATCACACAACATGTGGGGGGAAAAAAATCCCACAAAACAAACTTAAAGAATAAGGATTGCCTCTTCCAGCAGTAACTCACTGGCTCAGCTGTAATATTAATTTTAATTTCATTTTTATTTTCATTTCACTCAAATCCATTTGGCTAAAAGGATGTTCTTCTGTTTGCAAGAACTCTTCTCCCAGTGTACCCAAAGAGCTGAAGCTTTTTTAGCAGTGCTCCAAACTGAACGGATTACATAGAGCTGCAAAGCTGGGTGATTTCACTTTACACTCCAAGTTGTGGCAGTTAAAAAATAAACAAATACAGAAGGAAGCAGTATTGTTTCTCTGAAAGCAGCATAACTCCACCTCCCCATTCAACACCATGCTGAGGCATGTCCTGTGTCCTTGGCTTGTGAGCACTGCTGAGTATCACACTGACCTTCCCTGCCTTCATTGGAGCCAGAAGCTGGGGAGTTTTAAAAGTTTCACCTTATTTTCCAACCTCCAGTCTAGCAAGTCTGTGCTGTTCTGTGAATCTCTGCTCCTTTGAAAAGAGGAACACAGCAGAGATAGTAGCCACAAGTTGTCAAACACCATATATAAACCAGAAATCAAAAAAACATACTATTAGTTTGCAGCTGAAATTGTTTTGAATCCAATTAAGTGTATTTCAAGCTGTATATTATATTTGTGCACTAAATTATAATTACTTTGGTAACTTAGGTACAACCCAACTCTAGTGTTGTGTGTAAATTCAACTTTTCTTTATCCTATTAGTGAGAACTCCCTTCAACTTTGATGAGTTAGTACAGAAAAAGAAATGCAATGCCATATTAGCAAATCTAAGGAAAGAATTGCTTAGCTAAAATTCCACCATCTACTGTTTTAGCAAGCATCTAAAAACACAGCCAATAGTCTCTAGAATTGCTGAATATGGTTTTTAGAAAGTGGGACACACACACACACGCAAAAAGAGCAAAATTGCAGATCCATCAAAAAATCACTTTGAGTTCAGGTCAGCTTCTTATCACAAAGGTTTTGTAAAATTGCTACTGAAATAACTATTTCTTTTTTGGCAAGACATCAAGAAAAAATACTTGAAACGTCAAAAAAGGCCTATTAAATAAGAAATACGCCCCCCAGACACTTCTGACCTCAAATGGAAATGGTCTCAGCCCTGGTGAATGATGCCTGCATTACTCCTCCTCACTTTCAGAGGTACATTCAAGCACCAGTCCTCCATAGGAAGCGATGTCATTTCCCTACAGAGGCACCTCAAGCTAGGCACACTGCTCAGATTAGAGTGGCACAAAGGTGAAGCACCTCCCATGGTCACTTCTGCAGCATGCAGGGCACAGAGCTGAAGGACAGCAACAAACCAGCACCAACAGTCACTGAGAAAGAAGAGCAGACCTCCAAACCCTGCTCTCATGGAGCCTCACCCCATTCATTAAAACAGAATCCACGTGCTCTGGACAAATGCTGCAAAACCAAGTTCTGCAAAAGCCCCAGCACACACCCAGACAGAAATGCCAAACACCTCACCCAGCCACAGCTGCTGGGGCCAGGTGAGAAGCAGGACTGGTGAGAAAGGGGGAAAAAAAAGAAAATGTCAAGAAAGCAACACTAATTTCCCCATCCAAAACTGTTGCCTAGTTTTCTCCAAACCCGCACCAGAATTTTAGTTACCTGTCAGTATGCCAAGACCCAAAGAAGTAGTGCACAGGATGATCCAGCCTAGAATGCAATGTAGGCATGGGAACTGTATTTGGGTTAATTACAGAAGACTAGTAGATCTAACTTAGAAACTTCCAAGGGCACAGCCATGCAGCTACATTGCTGAGAGCTGCTGGGAAGCCCTACCAGCGCTGATTTACCCACAAACCCCCCCAGTTTGCAGATGCATCACATAGTGCAGATTTTGGTTTCACTCAGCTGCGTACTGGTGTAAGGCCATAACTCAGTGACCTGGCTCTGGCAATCTGTAAATTTCCATTTTGCTTTTTCAAGTCGGTTTTTTACTTCCCAGAAAAAAAAAAAAAAATCCTCTACTTGTAAAAATGCATAGCATTTTTATTCCTATTCCAAGCCAAAACCAACACCAGATGGAAACTCATTTAAAATTCTTACATCTTTCTGCAAGGAGGCTACTACTACCAGCTAAGCAGCCCCAGGAAAAAAAAGTAAATTTTAAAAAAACCCAAAACCTCAATGGACTATGAAAGTGATTTATATTATGTAAGATGAGAGAACACAGAAGAAAACTGACCAACCAGAGTGACTTCTTCAAAACTAATCATGTCCTATTATTTGCTTTGAAAACAATGAAAAGTCCTGAAAATACCATCAGGTCCCACCAGACAAGAAATGCATAATACATGTTCCTAAGGATAGTGGAGGAAACCTGAAGTAGTTTTACTCTGCAACAAATCTCAGCTCCTAAAAAGCTATCAGGCCACAAACTGACTCGCTGTGAGTCAGACCATGCCAGTTGGAGAGGCCAAAGACACCCAAAAAGCCATCTCACCTCCATTCCCCACCCTCAGGCTATGCAACAAGTTGAGTGAGAAATCCAGACCAGGAGAGAGAATGAGACATCTTGTTGCTTCCTGAGTTTCTCTCTGTAGCTTTGAGGTGGCTGCTCTGCATGTCACTGGGTCGCATTTCTTGGTGGAATAATAGGAACAGTTCTGTAGGTGACTCACTCATAATGCATAAAATCTGAAGCATTTTGCAGCTCTCACTATGAATGCAGAGTTGCATTTTATAGTCTCATTTACCACAGCCAGTCTCAACAACAAACTGATATCAAAAATCAGTAACAGAAAAATTTTCTGATACTGAGAATAGTTTGTAAATAGTATAAATACAGCACTTTCACAGCAATCTTATTCAGAATGTGCGCAGTGGCCCTTACTGATCAGCCACTACAGAAATCTGAACAATGGTATGTCTTTTTAAGAAAGTGAGAGCTGTCTAAGTGTTATATTTACACTATTTGCAGAGCATTCTTTATTTAGATTTCTATGGTAACCAGTAAGTAAGAGGACTGCAGTTCATATTTTGAATTTTTTCATTCCCCATAGTCCAAACTCACAAAACTACTACAACTTTTTTTCAAGAAGGAAAAAGCAATAAGCAAGCATCTTATGGACTGGACTCAAACAGAGACAAGTCTTTAATAATTAACTTGAGATGGAGTTCTTCTCTAACACAGCAACAAACAAATTATTCATTTAATCTATCCATTTTTAAGGAACTTAGTAACAAAACTAGTCTGGCATTCATTACCCACCAGGCAAAACTTGTCACCACTGGATTTCTGCTGTTACATCATTTTATGTGTCAAAATGCAATCACTGAAGAGGAAAGGGGCAAGTTTGTTCTCCCTCTGTCACATAATGACAATTATATAATAATCAGGGACCATCACATACATTGTGAGAAACAGTACCTGCTGCAGGGCTACCGTACTGTTAACGTGGGAGGAAGCATGTTCATTATTAAACCACTCTAATTTAATTTGAAAAGTGGGTCAGACAATGTACTGCAGCCCACACTCACCATACACCTCCAGAACAGACTATAGCCAGGTCCAACAGCAAATTGTGCTTGCTGTAAACACTACAGGGCCAGCATGAGCAGCACCAGCTCCCTCATCTGCACTGCCTGGCTATGGGTTTTCCTATCAAGTCCTCCTACTTACATTTTGGGATAACTAATTGCTCTGTTTTGTAAATAATCAAAACTCAAAATTATTGTTATTTATTGCTTTTGAGGGGGAACTGCAAAGCAGGAAAAAAAAATCTACCTCTCTCCCAAAATATAAGGTATGTCCATTCTAACATCAGAATTGTATGTATTCTCAGGTATTCACCTCCTTCCCTTTGTTAGTCTTGATTTCTGAAGAGGATGCCAGGCCCAGACACGAATCAGTTAGCTTTTAGCTCCAAATATCCAAGACTAATTTCCAAAACCCTCAGAGAAATTAATCCACTGACAATGACATATGATTTTTATGGAATATTCCTCTCCTACATTCCACTTCTGGCCACTCTCTTCCAAGCATTTTCGTTATCAGAGATGGTCCCATACTCCTACCTCCTGGAAGCTCATGAGCAAGTCTGGAGCAAGTGCTCCCCAGCAAGCTCATTTTTGCCCAGTGGATTGAGTTAAGTTTTTGGGAATTGTGATTCCTCCCTAGACAAAGGCTATTTTTATCAAGGAAAGAGGAAATCCTGTCCCCATCTCCTGTGAGTTTTATCATACATCCACAATTCCCAAGTGAAACTGCACAGGACTTTGAGAACTACAGCATTCTGGCAAGAGCAGTGAGGTTTAGTCATGAGACAGCCCAAAAGTGCCTACAAGAAAGCAATCGCTGAGCAGGAGCCCTCCACTTCCACGTTCCCTTCCCAGTGCCCAGGAGCCAGACAGATGGCCAGGCAGCAGCAGATGACAGCCAAGGCAATCACACTGCTCCTACCTAGAGTCATCAATGGGGACCACTCGGTCTCAAAAGCCACCACCTTTTGCCAAACCTGCTTGGCCCAAGACAAAAGACACCCCCACCAGTGCTGATCAGCACAGGTCAGTCTGCATTCAGCAATGCTGGCCATGGGACAAGTGGGACACTGTCAGCAGCCCCACAGCACAGGGGCTCCATGCCCTCACTGCTGCCTGGAAAGCACAGAGAAGATGGCAGAGGCACTCCAACCACCCAAAATATCCTAAAGCACTGAGAGCCAGGCACTCTTTGCAGCTTGGGCAACTCGCAGAGCCAAAATAAATGAGCAGGGAAGCACTGGAGAAGGTACACTTTACTACTAGAGCCCCATGAATGGGGACCTTTTTGCCTGGTTCCCCCAGGCGCCTGTGAGCACCAGCCACTTGATCCCTCTCACCAGCTTCTCCCACCCCACAAAACGGCAGTCCCTGAGCATCAACAAAGGCATCCTGTTTTAACATACCACTTTATGGCAAGAGCATGGAACAGCAACAGTAGGCAACAGGCAAAAAAATTAAAGAAAACAGAAGTTCTGTGGAACAGAAAGCACTTTCAAAGCCTCGAGTTTCACTGGGATGCAAAAGCCAGTGAATGAGCACTCAGTTTTGCTAAAATTACTCCAGACTAATAAAGCATAACATTACACAGGGTAATAAATTTGAAAAACAAGAGCTTGTTAGATACAGTAGAACAGGAATACTTTTTCTACCTGTGGCTTATATCCCTCCCTTCACCTAATAAATCCAATTAATTTCAACATCACTGAAGGAAAGCAGAGTACTTCATCTCCCTCATGGTCCTGTCTAATGCAACTAACCAGTTTAAAAAGGGAGAAGTTACAAGTGCCTACCAAGAGATGTGTCAGCCAGAGGCAGGGTCCTTGCCAACAAAAACTGCAGCATGTTCCTCTGCACCTCCACACCAACCCTCCTAAAAAAGATTTGCTCTTCACAGCAAATCTTTCCTTAGAAACTTCTTAGCATGAGCTATGCTGAAGTTTCTATTTGTGTTCTGCAAAGCACACTGCAAAGGTCTCAAATATTTCCTCACTCTGTGCTTGCACATGTTAAGTCATATAAGTCATATAAGTTTTTTTTTAAAAAAAGGAATATGAATATATATATATATATACACACACACACACCCATATGCCTACCTATACTTTGGTCCAAAACACACAACCACCAGCAGCCACCATATAGTGAAGGAAACAGCTGCTTCTAGACAATGATACTCTACTTCATCAAGAACAGTCACAAGGACAAGAATCAAGAGTAGTTTGGACTGCACATTGGGACCTCACAACTTTGTCTTTTGTTATAAACATCAATGCTTTGTTTTGTGAAAACACAGACCAACTTCCATCACAGAGTGACAGGAATCCTCCAGAGCATTAGCATCCTTCCCACCAACAGATAAGGCGAATCGCCCTCTGTGTGACCCTACCTACCCAAAAAAGCTGTTGAGCTGTGGTACACTGGGCAGGTCCAACCAGTTACCACTGTCTTGCTTGGTGCAGGTAGAGCAAGCTTAACCCAGCTGTGGATGGCTGCTGGCCTCCAGTGTCACAGCAGGAGAAAGGTCACTGCCGCAGCAACACAACAGTTCCGACGGAATGGCCCTGCTTTCAGCCCCTGCTCCAGACTTCACCATCACAGTTCCCTTTACTAACTGAAAGACCTGCATGTTAGTAAAGTGTCTTTAGCAGATCACCATCATACACACGTGTTCCAAACAGAGGGGGGAGAAAACCCAGTCCCTCTTGGTTTGTTCAATTACAGGCCAGTCTGTTGTTACTCACAGTACTGCAGTGGTACTCTTATACAAGGACACTTGCTTTTGAACACCAGAGGTGATGGAGGGGAAAAAAAAAAAACCCAACACAAATCTATGATACTTTTTCTCCACAGATAGGAAAACAGTACAGAGCAAAATGCTCATAAGAGCAAGGGAATAAGGAGGCAGGACTTTGGACAGTTTTTGCTCTAAATGTTTCTAAAATGAGTAAGTTATTTAAAACAACTCTCTTCTCTTCCATTTGCAGCATATTTTATCTAGCTTTTTAATTTGTTTTGATCAAGCTCATGTTCCTTCTGTTCAACCAAGTAATCCAACAACTTGGCATGTGAACACTCAATACTCCTTTTAACATGGGGTTCATATGTCACTGATAACCAGTTGCTTAGGATGCAGAAACACATCAAAAATACCTGTGCACCTCCCATGGCTCTACATAATAAAGGGCACAAAACTTTCCTGGAAAAATATCTCTAGTATCCAGCTACAATGAAAGGGGACCACATCTACACAGTTTGGCTGACCCAGATATCCAAGTCTGGCCTCTGTAAGTAAATAAGCAAAATAGAAAGACAGAAGAAAGTAAAGTGAAATTAAAATAACCACAGAAAACCCAGGCTAGGACTAAACCCCCCACCCCCCCAAATATGCCCACACCAAAAAACAAAACCCAGCATTAACACAGGTATTCATAAGGAATTTTTTTCCTACATTGTCCTCCAGTGAGTGTTTGGGTTTTAAGGTCATAGGCAACCATTCACAGTTTCCCAAGGAAAGGGGAATCAGATGGCAGCAATAGTCCCTCTCTATTTGTGCTGACTTCTAAGAAAAAAGCAACTAAAAATTTAAAAGTCCACGGTAGGCACCATAAAGCTGCCACAGTTATATATCAGCATAACAGAAATTTAGATTCTTCCATACTCTGAAGTCTTTTTAAAGCATAACTATTCCACCTTTTCGAAATAATTCTGTCAGCATTCCTGCAGGACTAGTAAACTAGCTAGAAAGAAATATATACCATTGCTAGGAAAGGGCTAGTTGGGAAATGCAGCAACAGCAGGGAAGCAGACAGAGCTGGGGAAATGCTCAGCACACTGCATAAGCCCGACTACCCCAAGGCACAAAGGGGAACAGGGAGCTTTCCTTCTTTTTTCTCAGCACAAACCTGAACAGTCAGGTATTATTTTCTATTATCAGATAAGAGCTGGCTTTTGGAAAGTTAAGAGTCTGACAGTTAATCAAGAAAATTGCCCCCAGAGAACAGGCTGCTTACTTTCTGCAGAAATCACAAACACATCCAGTTGCTTCTAATACAGAAGTCCAATTACACAGCAACCCATGCCACAAACACTGCAGTCTAAAACTTGAAGTTTCACTATAAAGGCATCATTGCCAAAACTACCAGTTTATGCTGTCAAACAGCACCTTAAGAGCATATTGCAGTAGTATTTTCTTTATATCAAATATGCAGAGCATAGAAATAAGTCAAAGGTGCACTTTGGAAAGGTAGTCAAGTACTTTTCTTCTAAACACAGATTTCAAACAGATCATTGACAAATGAGAAGACCTAGGAACACCATAGAGGTGTGTTCTCCAAATACTTTGTTCAGAGGGTTACCACAAAAAATGCAAAAGGCCTCCAAAAACTCCTACTTGAACCTCGCCAGAAATGCATACCACACAAGTACAGTCCTTGCAGTAAGAAAGCAGCCTATGGGGTAGTTTTGTTTATGCACTGATTAGGCTGTTAAAAGCATTCAGAGGTACCCCACCTACCAGAGTGCATTCCTCAGGGTGTGTAAAAACACAAAGGTCCTCTTTTTCACTGAAGATCTCTAAAACTGTAACAGAGAGCAGATTGCTTCTAACATCTTTCATACAACCCTGTCCGTGTTCCTGCAATTCAAACACATTATTCCCAGCATTTCACTTCCTCTTCATCTTAGTCCCTTAAATTTGATGAATATGTCAGCATTATTTTCCCCACAGAAACCCAAAGCTAATTTATAAAACAGTAAGGCTTGAAGACCTTCAGATATAGTGCTATTAAAAAAATTATAGTAGAGTCCAAGTGTTGTCATTTAGATATAATTTTATTCATATTACAAAGTAAAGATGCAAGGACAAAATGCCTGGATGGGTGACTGGTGTTGAAAGTGATGACTCATTTTCTTTAATCTATAAAGCCTTTTCCTTTAAATGCAGTCTTGTAGATGTAAAACCAAGAGTAATATAAGTGTACAGGAGTACCCTAGGAACATCAGCAATGCTGGCTCTAAAGCAGAGATCCATCCCTGAGATGACAGCAGCCCGAACTGCCAAGGCTGCATGCCGCTGCCCAAGCTCAGGCACATTGCTTCTGGTCCTGAGCCAGATGGCATGAAACCAACTCAGTTCTCCTCCATAGCCACAGCACATTTATGTGCAATGCAGATAATCCTTCTACAACAACCAAGTTCAGAAGGAGGGGGGACAAGATACTATTCACTACAAGAAAAATTCCAACAACAAATTCTTGGCTGAACAAGACAGCAAATCGGCCCACATTATCGCATTTGTATTTGCCATAAACAACACCATCTAAAGTCAGCTTTCTTCCAAGCTTTAAACTCAACAAATAAAACCTACTTGAGGAATTGAGGAACCTACTCATTTACATATCAAATACTAACGACAATTTCACTGTTTTAAACCTTTTCTTATTCCTTCACTGATGTTGAAACTTGGGTTTCATTCTCCTACCTTCCCATGCTTTTGCTGCATGTTGGCTACAATTTGGTAGAAACATCGTACCACAAGATTGTAAGCTGTGTGTTTGGAGAGATGCTGGAAGTGGATGTTGTCTGCCTGGACTTTAGTAACTCCTTGATACAATTTTCCACAGCATTCTCCTAGAGAAACTGGCTGATCATTGCTTGGATGGGTGCACTATTCTTCAGGTAGAAAACTGCTGGATGGTCGGCCCCAGAGAGTGGTGATGAGTTACATCCAGCTGACAGCCAGTCACAATTGGTGGCACCCAGAGCTCTGTTTAATATCTTTGTCCATGACCTGGACTAGTAGATGAAGTGCATTTGCAGACAGTCTGCATAGGACACAAGTTGGGTGGGTGTACTGATCTACCGGAGGACACAAAGGCTTTCACAGGAGGATCTGGATCAACAGCCCAACAGCAACTGGATGAGGTTCAACAAGGCCAAATGCTGGGTCTGGCACCTGGGTCACAACATCCCCCTGCAGCACAACAGGCTGGGGGCAGAGTGGCTGGAACACAGCCCGGTAGAAGAGGCTCTGGGGGTGCTGGTCAACAGCCAGCTGAATATGAGCCAGCGTGTGCCCAGGTGGCCAACACCATCCTGGCTTGTATCAGAAACAGTGTGGCTAGAAACACACCACAAACAGGGCACTCATTGTCTTGTCCTCAGCACTGGTGAGGCCACAATTCCAGTTCTGTGTTTAGTTTTGGGCCCTTCATTGCAGGAGAAACTATGAGATGCAGTGTGCAGACAAGAGCAGAAAAGCTAGCAAAGAGTCCGGAGCACATGTCTAACATGGAGCAGCTGAGGGAGCTGTGCTTGTTTAATCTGGAGAGAAAGAGGCTCACAGGGGCTTTTTCACTCTCTACAAGAGAGCCAAGATTGAAAGGAGGTTGCAGCCAGATGGGGGTCAGGTTCTTCTCCCAGGTGGCAAGTCATTCGACAGGAGGAACAGCCATAAGTTGTGCCAGGCAGATTTATATTGGATATTAGGAAGAATTTCTTCACTGAAAGGGTTGTCAAGAATTAGAACAGGCTGCCAGAGAATTGATGGAACCACTGTCCATGGAGGCTTTTAGAAGACATGTAGATGTGGTTCTTAGAAATCGGGTTTGGTGATCGACTTGACAGTGCTAAGTCAACAGCTGGACTAGATGACCTTGGGGTCCTCTCCCAGCCGAAATTATTTCATGATAATGGGTACCATCAGGACATTATATGCAGGAAAAAATTAAGAGCTGGAAAATATTTGACCTATGTGTACAGAATTATTGACTAGTGCTCACACACAATTTGAAAAAACAATTTGATCTCAGCAGTTAGGCTTGCATGAGGAATGCCAGGACAGCATTCACACACTACCTCAGACTAACATACGCTCTTATCTGGTCCAATTTTCCAATTGTTCCTCAAGTTATGTAATTTTTACAGAAAACTTGTCTTTATTCAGCTGTTTGTTTATTCCTACACTCATGCTTTGTCTATCTATATATATACATATCTATATGTGTATGCACAAAGATCTTAATATGTGAAGTACAGGCAGGCATAAAGGCACCTTTTTTATAAAATCAAAATCAGAAACCTGAAGCTCTGACGATTTTCTTTAGAAGTCAAAGTTATCATGACAATTTTTTAAGTGTTAATTTATTACTGTTACAATGTTTCCTCGCTTTCACATTCCAGCTAAAATCAGCTGTGGAAAAGACAGAAGAAAGGGTGTTTCTCTAACACCATAAATTTTAAGCCAGAACAGAAGCCGGAAGTTCTGGAAGTTTCACAGGAAAGCTGGTCAGTTTAGTTTTATTGCTGGAAGCTACCTCAACATTTCTTTTAACATTTGAATAGAGAACAGACACGAATCTCTGAAAATGAAGGTTCATGTGCGGCCAAATCAAAGCAACACATGAATGGGTGCTGTTATCAAATGGAACTCTAAACCACCATCAAGCTCACCACATATTTGGACTCTGGTGTGATCTCTTATTTAATAAAGTGATACAGTCTTAGTTCCTCAGGAGAGGGACTATTCATTTTGAGTTAAAATAAGACACTGTGAGCCATTAAAAATTAATACTGAACTATCCCTTTAATGCGCCTGAGAAGTTTTGACAACTACACAGAAATACTTGGAAAGCTGTATTTCAAATCTTATGCTTTTCCAGTCATGTACTCAGAGAGAGTTAAGTCATAACAATCAATATTTCATGGAAGGTAGTGGAAGTCAGCTGGAAAGCTGGGCTGGGCCCTCTCCTCACACCAAGTTCAGAGCAACCAAGAGTATCTGACAGCTGCCCATTCATCTTCACTGCATGTGCGATTCCCTCTCTACAAATTTGAACTACTGTAAGTTTTTACACCACGGAATCAAGCATAGAGTTTCATCATTACTACTTAGCTTTAATTCCAAACAGTTCCTGTTTAAAAATTAACAGGATGTACATGTGTACATAAAATGTGGACTAAAAAAAATAAAAGAAAATAGAGTTCTCATGCTTGAGTCATTAGAGATTATATGTTTCTTGGCATAAAGCTAAATAAGGAGAGGAAAAAGAACAAGAACAGCTGGATAAGATCCAAGTTTTTAATGTCTCCAAAGCAACTGACATTTACTGGCCAAAGAAGACAACATTTAAAATAATTTCAGCCAAAAAAACTTTTTTCTTTCTAATTCTTAAATAGCTGTAGTTACCAAGGCAAGACTACCTTATCCACCTGAACTGCCCTTCATTCTTTGAACTAGTGCACTCTGCAGAGTAGTATCAATGTGGATGTGTTTTACAAAATTAATTCAATGCAAAAAGAACTTGTACTGGACTGCTCTGTGGAAACCACTAGCAACTACCACACAAGCCTGAGCTTCTCCAAAGTAACACGGCCAACCCCAACAGGCACACTGGGGTCTGAGAGCAGGCTTGTCAGTCAGCAGTCCCTGATGCATTTGAAATGAAGTGTGCTTTCCATTGCCCACCCAAGCAAGGAGAAAGCAAGGACTGCCCAAGCACCTCCCCAGGCAGCACAGGTTGCCAAGATAAGCAGATGATGGGCAGGTGGTGAGATGCACACATACCAAACCCTGTCTGGGAGACCGATTGCAAGGGTCAGTATAAGGGTTCAGCGTGCACAGGAGCAGAGAGTGGCATCCTATCTCCCACATCCTTGTCTTTTGAACTATCTCACAATGCAATGAACTGAAAGGAAGGCTGCAGCAGAGAGAGGTAAAAGGTAGGAACCTCAGAAAATGACAGTTTCTGATGTAAAGCAGTATCTGGACCATGAGGAGTCTGCAGAGAGAAGTAAGTGACACAAATGGACAAGAAATAAAACACCAATGGATCTGAGTATTAACAAATATGCATGAAATGCAAGCTTTTAAGCTAGCTATAAAACCTCACAGGATTTTTAACTAAACTATTAATTACAACATCTAGAAAGGGACTTGAAACAGCTCAGCAAAAGGTTCAAGATGCAGCCTCGGTTTAAAAAGCAGAACCTCAAATTCCAAAGCTTTGCATAAACAGAACTGAGATGAAGAGTAATGTTAGCCTAATTAATGTCCTCTAGAGGACACCAGTACAGATTCCTTTATTATAACATGCTGTGCTAGTCACTTCAAAAGGTGCAGCTAAACCAGACAAGGTAACTTCTTTCATAAAGAGGTAACAAGTCTGGCTCTGTGAATGGAAAAACCCCCAAAGTACACTGTCTTCCTGAACAATTCAAAACTGCCGAAATACATCCAAGTACGATAAGACAGAAAACCATTTGGAAAAGGAAGCCTGGCAGTTTCTGCTTGCATATACAAAAGAGTGTATGAGTATGTAAATACAAAAACTAATTCTGGCAGGATGTCATGGAAGTCAAGTATGGAACATTTATGTGGGTATCAGGATCAGGAGGATTGTTCCATCTATGCCAGGTTTGTTACTAAGATTCATTTATCATCAACCTTAAAGGCACAGGTCTACCTCTAAACATTACAGACCACGATAAAACAACAGTGGGAAAGATACCCATAAAACCCATAGATGCTTCTACTTTTTCCTCTGGAAACATACAGCAGTGACACCTCATGGACAAGGTATGGAAAATAGAGGGACACAGGGTCTGATCCACCCTGACAACCTCCCCCAGCCTCAAAGAGCACCACTCTATCTGTCTGGCAGAGATAGAGCTCATTGCACAGTGGGTCTGGCTCTGGTACCAGACAAAAGGAGCCCTACACAGGAGCAGTAGTACCTGCTGAAATGGAACAGATTTTGAAGTGAGAAAGGGTAGATTTAGACTGGACATAAGCAAAATATTTTTGTGATGAGGGTGATGAAGCACTGGAGTAGATTGCCCAGAGAAGTTGTAGATACCCCATGTAAATAAATGTTCAAGGTCTGGTTGGATGGGGCTTTGAGCAACCTGGTCTAGCAAAAAAGAAGATGTCCCTGCCAACAGCAGTGGGGTTTTTTGACCAGATGATCTTTAAAGATCCCTTTCAATCCAATCTAAAACATCCAACGACTCCATGATTCTACCTGCCCTATAATGTCCTCTCTACCTTTCTTGGCTACCACCCATACAAAGCCAACCTGTTTGAGACAAAAAACGGAGCACCAAACAGTGCCAAGCAACAAAAATATCCAAGATACACAAAGACAACAATACAGAAAACCATACGGCCCTGCACACTGATCCTCATGCAAGCAGGAAGGACAGCTCCACATGAACAGTACACAACTCAGAGAAATGCATAACTTCTGCAGAGCTGGCTACCTCCCAAGAAGGAAAAATAGCCCTCCTTTGAACGCTTTCTGATCTTAGACCTACCTCTTCCATAGTTCTAGAATATTGACTAAAATGACACTTTGGTGCATTTTCCATCTGGAGATCTGTCAGATATCTATCCCAGCCACAGAGCTGAGCTCCCCTCCTCCTCTTGTTGTTCCACACAATTCACACACCAGAACCCCCTCCATAAATTGTGCAAAGTTTAAATTGTTTCAGAAATTGCATGCTCAGCATCTGGGAACATACACATTTCTTAATGACCTTCTTGGTACTGCCTGTGCTGCTGAAGACTTTTCAACCCATCCACCTCAGGAAGCATATATTTAGCATGAGCAAAGATCTATTTTCTCGGAGAAAAAATGTCCTAGCTTGAAGCTTAGATAAATCAATGTCCATAAGATTAAACTATCTTGCTGCCCTCAAAACAAGCCCAGATGAATTTCTTTCCAGCTGAAAAAATAAGTTTTACACCTGTAAGCCAAAAAAACTGTGATTACATTTTTTTGGTGTTCAGAGTTAATGAAGTGGTCCTTGGAGAGCATCAAGATTTGTTACATCATCTTCCTTTCTATTCTAGGAAGGAAACCTGTAGTGCTGTCCAAGTCATTGCTTTTCCAGGATGCTAGCTCTTCCAGTGGGTAACCTCATCCAAATCCTATCTTCTCCTCAGGGTCTCCTTTTAAAAGTCCCTTTGTACCAAGACATGGTCCCAGGAAAAGTAATCCATTCTAGTCTGCACAGGACCATTCGCTTTCTCTCCCTACTGAAGGGCCAGACATCATCTCTACCCAAACAGAAGATGAGGGCCAGATTCTCTCACTTTGCTGATATCAGTATCATGAGATTAAGTCCTAATACATGAGGAAAGCCTCTCCATACTCGGGCAAAAGCTCAACAGTTACCACCCAACTCTCCACCAAACTGTCTTTACATAAGTCCCACTGAGGGATGGAATGTTCAGTAACAGAGCTACATGAGTGCCATGCCAATGATGGAGCTGCAGACACAATCACTGTAAAATACTAACAGACATGTAGCTTGTCATTTTGTTCCTTTTTTCCTACCTGTTCTCACAGACGAGAGAAATACCAACACTTAACAAGTCTGCCCTGTTGCCAGATATGACTGCCACCACTGAAGGAGATGCAACTGAAAATCCTGCACTGTTCCCCCTTCAAACTCATCAACTCCAGTCATAAAAAGCACATTTCACTGCTTGCTGCTGTGCTCTAAATTCACCTTTGGGTTCTGGTAGATTTACTCTCTGGGAGACCAATCACTTCACTTCAGGTAAGAGCTTGTAGAAAAAGATGGCTTGTCCAGATCTATGAGCTTCACCTTCATATTGAAGGTGACCACTTAAGATCAAAGCAAAATAAAGACTTGAAGGGAGCAGTGCATGTATCAAGAGACCAGTTCCCAACAGCTATCTGTACTTAAACATACAGTGGAGTTGCTCATCACATAAGCCTATGATTAATGGTGTCCTGATGAAAATAGGAATTCAATTTCAATTCTTCTAGAATAGCCAGAGGCCTTTTGGTATATTCAGGATGTCATTTTGGTGTCTGGATCTTTACACAGTCTGAAACAAAGAACAAGCACTTGCAAAAGAAAGATAAGGGAATGTCATGTCCAGTCTGAGCACAAAATCTATGCTTCAGCTATAATGAAAGGGTGTTTCTGCAGAAAGCAAAGTGATGCAAACACAAGCAGGACACCAATTGGAAAATATAGGTGACTTCTGTGGCAAATTGTACATCACTGCATACAACATTTCACTGTGGGCAGCACATTAGAAGGCGGGAAAGCAAAAATAAAAGGCAGGGGAAAATGGGGGGGGAAAGCACTTAAAATGAGAACATTTTGACTTTCCTGAAATCCCACACACTGCAAGGACTCAAGGTGCTCAAGGACCCCAGGCCAAATGTACTTCACTGAGGAGCCTTGCTAGTCCCCTCCAGAAACAGTGTGGAAGTTTGCTCTCTCTGTTACACTGGAGTGAAAGTCCCCCTTACACAGCAGCTCCACAGGTAAAGTGGAGGGAACTGGAATCACATCACACCCTTGCATGAAGATGTCAGAGCCCAACATCTCAAAGGAAAGCCCCCAGCCAGCCTGAGGCAGCTGTCTTCTGCAGATGCTAAGAGCCAATGCTTCCATTCAGACAGAAGCCCTATGCTGACCCAGTAAGTTAAAACCAGATTATTTTTTCCCAACTGTTCCTTCCAGCACACTTTGTTCAATGAAAAGAAAATTAAAACCTAGAGAAGTTGTTGTATTCATTAATCTCTGCAGACTCACTGCAATCATAATTGGGCAGCCTAACTGCTTAGAAGATTATGCCAGTGATTCAATTGCACTGTAATACAAATAAAGATATCTGCATAAAGTGGGCTGCAATGTACTAAATATAAAGACCTAATGAAGTTATACATTTGTGCATCATTGCCCTCTCTAATAGAGTTTGGAAAATTCAAGGCAACATACTATTATATATCATGTGCTATTATTCACATAAGTGCCTAAATTACAGAGTTTTGGGAGATACTAGTTACATGCTTATTAAAAAGTCATTTATTTCATCATATAATACACAGACCTCGTTCAAGATTGAAATAGGAAACATGAAAGCGACATCTGAATAGCAAGTCTCAATTAAAAATTATTTCTGCTGCCATAACAACAGCTTTTCCCTCCAGATTTTGGGTTCCCCTCTCAGACTGAGCACAGCAGGAAGAGAATTTCTGAACTCTAATTCATGCTCTTCGCATTTATCTTCTTCCAAAAAAAAAGAAAGTATGCTGAGTAAAAACTGTGACAAGAGTTCACAACTTCTCAGAACACCAGATAAAATTGTTCATACAACTTAATTTCAAAGTTAGAGGACCTGAATAAATCAGGTTTAGACTAAATGTTTAGACTGTAGGCTCTTGGGGGCAAGGGGGAGGTAAACATCTGCACCAGATAAGAGCAGAGACACCAAAACGGTTATTTTAGAAGCAGAGGACACCCTCAAATGTGCAAAGGATGTTTAGATGTAGGGATACAACCAAGTTAGCCTTTACAGCACTTGTGATGGAAGCCTTGGCTCACCTTGCACTCACAGGGATGAAGATGCTGAGTAGCTGTCAATCATATGTCCCTTAACAAAGCCCTGGTGATATTTCACACCCAGCTATCACCTTTTGGTTTTCTTCCTTGTTATTTTCACCTTGTGCCTAATTGATTACAAGCTTGGCTACCACTGGAATTTGCTCAGCTTCACAGTACACTGGCCAGGGAACACCACAGAGGGGCTGCAGCAGTGCCAGTGGCCATGGGGAGCAGTCAGCCCCAGCATCCCACCAGCCCTGCCTTCCGCAGGGGAATGGGGACAAGGAGTGACACCCGGACACAAAGGATACTCCAGGTCAGCTGACCTCTGGCACTCTGGAATCAACTCTCCTCAATAAAGTTTCTCCCACCCTGTGAACACTAACTCTCAAACCCCAAACTCAGGGTTTGATGAGCCTAGCTTTTCAGAAGCCCTTTAATATCAGAAATGGCTTTCTAAGCACTCCCTCCCTTCTCCCTCAAAGGATTTCACACATCTTCAGGGAGACAGACGAAAGTTTCCTCTCAGAATTTAAATATAAATTTATATTCAAAACAGGCTTAATTACTAAACTGCAGTTTGTTTTATCTGAAGGGATTTGTCTTTATCATAGAAACCGCAGCTGTTAAAAGTGTCTGATAGCACTTTTTTCCTATCATCACTATTCCTTCATTAACCACAGTGTACATCTTTTATCTTAACTGTCAGAAAGAAGCTCTGAAGTACTAAGTTACACAATTTCTGCTCGAGTTAAGAAGGCTATCACCATCCTCACATCACAGACACATCAACCACAACTACCCCAACACTGAAGCCACATAAGCAACATGCTTCCCAAATTGTTCTTTTCATCATTCAACATGCGTGTCCTCAGCTAGAAACACCAAGCAGAATGCAACCCTCCTCCATAACCAGCTTTCACAACCAAGGATGCCACACACTGTTTTTGTAATAGTAAGAGATAGCAGCAAGTCAGAGTGCAGCTGGCTGCAGTGAGATGCCTGCTATTCTTCCTTTGACTTCTCCACATATTCTTTTCATCTGTGCTCGGCGATGTGGGCTTGAAGCTCTTGAAAAAGAGCATGAATCTAAAACCACACACTCCATTTAGTCTGAATGAGTCTTTGAAGGTTTTCAAGAGATTTCTTTTGGATTCAACAACGAGCTTTTGGAAGAGCTAAGAGCAGCACCCTTCCTGTCTCCCTGCAGATGGGATGGCTATACTTACATCTAAGCCCCAAACTTTCACTTCATAACCTCTCCCAGCTTCTCTGCCTCTCTGCCTCAAATCTTCAGAAGTGCAGGTAGTCTGGAAAGAAATGGAATAGAGAAAAATAAAACAAATTAAATTTTTACCCTTTTGTTTCAACCTCTCTTAAATGAATTCTGAAGTTAATTTAAAATGAAGAGTGCAGTTTTCAAGGCAAAAAAAAAATTTAAAACAAAATAAGAACTTTGACAATGAGAAAGGAGCTGGAACAGAATACCTGAATATTAATGGTTTTAAAGAGCCGAACAGGAAGTTCATGAAAGGTATCCTTAGCCATGAACACTTTGTGGTTTTCATTGAAATTTACAGATGTATCACAACTTTGGCCAAACTTCTAACTGCACATATTTCAGGGCATTAAGTAACTTCAGAAAAGAAGTCCTGTTTTTATTTAAGAACACACAAAATCGTAAAATTTTTTTAAAAGTCTCCCTATTCTAGCTTAAAACCACCACTCAGCAACAGGGAAAACATCTCCATTCCAATACTGCCTCTCTGTTGTTGAGCTGGTGGGCTTTCCTTAACTAGGTGGCCAAAAAGATCCATGCTGGGAGAAGAGGATGATGAAACATAAAAGCAACAGTGTCTAGACAGGGACTTTCTATGCAAGCTTTTCTTGTTTCCATGCTGTGGTAAGGCCAGATTGATAAAAGGTGTTGAATTGCAGCTAAAGGCACTCTGGAAAAACAAAACACCGCAGCAACAGGAGTTGAGCCAAACGCAACTGGATGTGTTTGCAAACCCTGCCAGGAGCATAATGACCATTGTAAAATGTAGCTGTCCTGACAAGGCAAAGGAAAAATGCTCCTGAGCACATGCTATTCAAAGCCTGTAACAGCTTAGGCTGCCAGGATGCTAATTCCTGCAGTTTATAAGTTTTTAAACAATCTGTTGACTAGTCTTTCAAGGAGAAATAGCCTGGCACTCACTCAAAGTCTTTTCTTCACTTAACCATCCATAATAAAAGAAGAGTTGACCTGCATGTAAACCAACAACCAACCAGAGGAATTTTCCTCCTGCCAATTCCTGGGTGTCACACAATCCTTGTAGATGTATCTACCATGCTAGTTATCTTTTACATGACCAAACACGAGATTGCAGCTGGCACTTGGAACACCAGTGTGAAGAATCCAGGAGGAGAAATTTCCCCAGGGACTATGGAAAGCAAGGCCTTAAGGGCACCTATATCTCAAATCTGACTCAGTAAGGAAAGGTAGATGCGTGACTATTCTACTACCAACTGAACAACATTACTCAAGCCACCTCCCTCCACTTTTCCCCCCCAAAACACATAAGCACAATTACCAACTATTTGAAATATGTAGGAATCCTTACATAATCTAGACATTAGAGCATGTGTTAAATTCCCCAGCACTGCCAATGCAGGCAGATCCTTTCATGATTAAGCACAAAGTGGTTATGCAGGAACTGAAGGCAGGCACCTTCATGGCAGATACACAACATTCATAACTCCTTTGTTCTGATGTCTTGTAACACAAATCATTTTATTGGTTGCTAAATACTATGTTTCCATGTCATTTCAAAATTGTTCCACAATAAAGTGTTTTTCTCAATATAATGCTTTCCTCTACCAACACTAGAAACGCTACTTAAGTTAGGCAGTTTAATATGACCTTAATAGAGAATGAGGTGAATTTAACAGCAACCTTTAATTATTTGCTTGGGGCAGGGGGGGGTGGAAATTAGAACTAATCAGCCACACTGAACTTTCCTATCCACTTCAACCTGGGGGAAAGTTTTACAGCAGGAAAGTATTTGTTAACCTTTCTCTCTTTCTGGTCACACGGGGACATGAGCAATCCTACTACAGGTTACCCATCGGGGAGGGAGGTGTTCTGCCCTAATTGCAGTTAAAAGTTCTCTGTCTGTACAGAGAAACCTCAAATAACACTGCAAGTTTACATCTGCCTTGGCAGGGAGCAAAACCCAAGAAGGGAAACGGGGAGAGATGTTTATGGTCCAACCCACCACAGCAGACTGAAATATCAAACAGCACATATGCTTACAGCTCCTCTGCTCTGTGCCACAGCTTCCCTACTCCTGTTGCATCATGTACAAAGCCATTAGTAATTGTCTGTTGCTGTGCTCCTGCCTTCCACACAAAGCCATGCTTTTTTGGAACGCTGCTCTGTATCAAACCCACTGCAGTCAGTTAAGCACTGCCAAACTCTTTTGAGTCCAAACACAGCTACCCTACTCCACAACATAGTGCAGATTGTTTTAGAAGGGGAGGAAAGGAAAAAAAAGCAAAGTCAATAAACGTTTAGCTCAGAGCAATTTTACCTTGTGTTTTGCAGCTGCTCTATAGCAAAAAATTATGCTTTACAGCAAGAATTAAGGGAATATTTTCAATTAAAGCATACCTTGATCTCAAAATTTCATCAATCTGATTCAAACTCCAGTCTCCCCTCATCATATAAGTAGTTTCTCATGGGTTTTGGATATATATCAGTTTTTTTGAAGTACCAGCTGAACCACTAGGACTAAAAGCATCTCTCTGAAAAACAATCCTGCGACTACCAAGGTCTCACTGTCTGCCAGGAAAGAACACCAAAAACGTGTTCCAACTTGGCTGATGCTTGGACACTGTCAGCCTACAGCCAAAGTGTTCAGAGCCAGACACTTCAAGGAAGAGTGAAGCTGTCCCTGCACTCTTCATTGTGCAATGACCCAATGTCAAGAGCCAATGTCCAGCCTGGGGAGAGACAGGCATAATTTTGTATGAACAAAGTGACATGGCTTTCAAACATGATTCAGGGCATCTTGAATCCTAGCAGACATGAAGTACTCCTATCAGAGTGAAGCACTGAAGGAAGCACATCTATTCTACTAGCACCAGTAGGCCAACATTGAAGTACTGAAGATGTTTAAGTACTGCATAAAATGCAAAAGCAAAGCCAAAGGAACCACATATTGCTAAGAGAAATGAACAAATATTATCCTGGCAGGTACAAATGTTCTAGCAGGACATCAAAATCCCTGTCATAACTTAATAGCAAACTATTCAGATCCAAAGGTTTTTTAAGAATTTTGGAAGCAGCCTCTTTTGAGAGAATTAAGAAGCCACAATGCCATATTTAACTCCTGATCATGAGTGACTCAAAGTTAACACTTCTCCTCCATCTTATCTCACTCATGCCAATTACAATGGGTTACTCAGAATCAGCATGCCATGTGGGAAATGGATTTGTGGACAATTTTTAGAGTTCGATAGAAGGTTTACACAGTATGAATTGGTATGTAAACTTTGAGATAAGAAATGCTGACTTAGAAATGTTATGGAATACAATGGATATTGTTGAGAGAGAAATGGAGTTAGAAAAAGGTTTTGAAGGATGGTTTTGTAAATAAGATTAGATATTTTGGAGAAATAGAACTATGAAAGGTGCATTGTAATAAGACTTATGAGGGATAGTTTTAGATGATTGGCTTTAAGGCATCTACAACATGGTGTGGCAAAAAGCTAATAGGCCAAGAAACCCTTACAGTGTTTTGTAATTAAAAAATAGTTGGCTTCTGATTGTGCTAGCGCGAATTGTAGCATCTGTATTGTCTCACCCTTCACATGAGACTGAAAAATGGAATAAAACGTTTTTAAACTCTCAGTTGCCCCATCTCTGGGTCAGAAAAGGGCAAATCCAACAATACCACCCATTAGTAACAAGGGTGGCAGATGCTTTCCTTTAGACAGGAAAATCTTATTTTCTACACTGTTCTTGAGTCTAACACAGGATAGGTCTTACCATGTGTATTAAAGGTTCACCACTGACCATCTACATAAAATCTTGAATTACTGCTATAAAGATTTTGGATACAGTAGAGTATTTAGAGAAGCCAACCCTCATTCTTGCTCTAACATCTTCTCTGTCGACCTTACAGAGCCACCTTGATTTGCCAGGCAGAACTGCAAGGAACAAGAAGAGACATTACTTGGATCATCACTCCCTGTCTTTATGGGCTGGAGATGGCAGCCCATAGCTTACATACCATGAACTGGGGAGAGCTGAGAGCAGGGAAATCCTAGCACTGCTCCTAAGACTGCCCATCCTTCTCCAGCACTGTGTTCAAAGACACAAATCACTTACACACCGTTATGCTACACTGACACGTAAAAACATCAGGCAGAGGAGAAGTCCTTTGGTATTTTCAAGACAGGCTAATACACAAACTCTAACACACAAACTAAGCCCCAAACCTGGAGGGTTTCAGTCACATAAGACACAACTATGATCTTTATAAATTCTGATAATTATAGTATTTAATAAATACTAATGTACTATACAGCCTTCTGTATTTAACACTGTTATTACAATTATGTATGCAGTGAAGTCCTTGCCAAAGCTTTTGCAACAAGAAACACCAAACTCTGCTGAAGCTTTTGGAATTCACCTCCAAGCAGCCAAATAGGAAGTTGCAACCACAGTTTGGGAAATCATATAGCCACAAGCAGTTCAAAGCCCAGGAACTATAGAGCACTTCTCCCTTTTCCCAGGCTGAGTCCAGTCATTCTTTGTGCCACTTCCAAAGACAATTAGCAAAATCTTGTTTCAATTAGCTTTTCCAGAGCTATAAGCACATAGAGTACTGTACAACTTCAGAAAGAAGAGGTGAGGTCAAAACCATGCAAACTGAGGCAGACTCAGTTCTTCTGCAGGAAACTTCTGGAAAGAAGGCAAGGAAAGACCAGATAAAGCAAGGGACAAGAAATTCCAGAGCATGTCCCCCTAGAATGCTGAGTACTAGGTGGGGTAAAACCAGTGCTTGTGTTCAGAACAAAGAGCCTTCTTACACTAAGTTGGATTTCACATTATCTCTCTCACTTCTCATTATCAAAAATTATTAATTTCTTCCTAAACAAGAACTCTACTTTATAATATATATATATATTTTTAATATACTTTATAATGGCTCTACTTCTTCTGTATAAGGGGGTTAAATACCTCTACAACACCTCATTTAATACCAGCAATATTAATGCACCTTTTGAGCACTCCTAACTTCTGGTTGACAAATTTTTTTTGGCAACATCCTACCCCTTGTCTTCCCCAACCTAGGCATCTCCTTTGCTCTTCTGTTGTTTCCCCTTTAGTACAACCCTTTGTAACTCTAATGACTGCCATAACAAATGTTTTATTAAAGACTAGATGAAATGAAAATATTTATCCTGACTCACATCTTAAAGTAGGAAAAAGAAAATAAAGGGTCATTTGCTCTGACACAGTCCACCAACAGATTAACTTTTGCTGCATTTTGTCCCATTTTCCATACATGGCTTTAACTATTCTTTCCTTTAATATCTGTTTTAAAACTTAACAGTCTGACTGTTTTTTCTGTAAACACATACTGTGCTTCAGACACACCAGGGCTGTTACCACTTTGGAAAATAAATAACTTTTACACAGATCTATATTCTATTAGAACTAAATCAAGAAATATGCAAAGAATGAAAACACAATACTTCATTGGTCAGAGTAGAGATTTAAAAAAAACCCCACCCAAAAAACCATGAAGTTCTCTTTCAGAGAGTCTACAAGAAAGATGGAGAAAGAGGATATAGTGACCTGAAAAAGGGAAATGGCTTCAAATCAAGACAGTAGGCTTAGAGTAGATATTAGGAAGAAACTCTCTATTGTGAGGGTGGTGAGGAGCTGGAACAGATTGCCCAGAGAAACTATGAATGCCCCACCCCTGGGGAGGTGTTCAAAGCCAGGTTGGATGGGGCTTTGAGCAACCTGCTCTAGTGAAAGGCATCCCTGCCCGTGGCAGGGGGCTTGGAACAAGAGTTTTGAGATCCCTTCCAACCCAAGCCACTCTGTGATTCTCTATGGAGAATAAAAAATATGGTTAGTCACCCAAGAAAATAACAGCTTTTCCTACAGCTTCTGTTTCACTTACTCCAAGAAGCAGCAGTCTGCTGAGAAGGAAAAAATTCAAAGTTTATGTTTTCTCTCCCAATATGAAAAGTCATCTCGAGGAAATCCACATTTTCTGCAACAAAATATACCTATTAATTTCTGTTCTTTACAAATACCTAGGGTAGGGCAATAGCAATGCTATCTCTGTAACCACCAGGAACCACCAACACTGGGAATTAGTCAAGCAACTAATTGCTGACAAGCACAATTGTGTCACAGGCCTTGAGAGGTGTTAAGTCACTCCATGCTGGGGAAAGGACAAGTGAGACCTTCCAGCTCAGCTGGCGGCTTGCAGTGCTCATCCTCAGAAATCCCACCCTGCTGTACTGAGATAACAAGCATATGTTTATACAAAGGGGTCACTGATGTGAAATTAAGCCACCAAATTTCAACCAATTTTGATACCTGAGAGTGTGAGAATTAATTCATTGGAGCAAAGCTCTACTGCTCACATATTCTGAGTTTAGCTGGAGCAGCAATTTATGCTCTGTATGCTGAAGGGTTACATACACAGTCAGTCTTAATAACAGTCATTGAAAAATTCACAGAAAAAAATTCTCATTATGCCTGCCTGGATGCACAGGCAATGTGTAACCTCTCTGTTATAGCACTGAAAAGTGTGGCACACAGGTAATTAAAGCATCAGAGTTTCTTAATAATAATAATATGATCCCATATCTGATGGTTGGCTGCAGCTTAATGAAACAGAAGAGCAATTAATGATTTACACAAAACCAGGATGCAGGCTAAAAATAAGATTTGTTTCCTCCACACAAAGACAGAAGGACCTAAGTGATAATGATCACCTGTGAATATTGAGGAAAACAGATCATCTGTGATAAAAGCAATCTCAAAGTATCTAGTAGACCATCATCACTTCTAGCTCTCATTTTTAACCTCAGGAAAAAACAAAAACAAAAAAATATTGACTAGTTTCTTTTATATTACCAATGGCCCTACTCAGAAAATTATTATGGTAATTACTCCTTCTTTTAAAAATCACCTTTTTTTAATACCTTCTTCTGCCCTTACAATACGGGGGCAGCAATCAATTACCATCTCACAGGAGCAAAGACCAGAACATGTCACTTGCCTGAGAGGTGGTATCAACAGACCTCCTTTGGCAACACAATCACTGCTGACATGGAACTTGCATACAAAGTTTGCAGCTCAAAAAATTAATGCAGTTTAAGAAACTCATCACAATTAGTACTTGGGGAGAAACCCCATCAGTGTGGTAGGACCTGAACACAGCATCTACCTAACAATTTCATTTAGAATGCAGGGGAAAAAAAATCACAAGACTTGCTGTTCTGCCTCCTCCCCTTCCACTGTGATTCGTTTCTGAAGACAAAACTTCTCATTTCTAATATATATTAAATGTTTACGCTTGCCTGACTTCATGTGGAGAGGAAAGCGTAAGAAGAGTAACTGGGTCAAGGATGTAATTATCAAAAGTTATAATAATGTGGTGAAATCCATGTGACAATAGGAAAACCAGCAGATCTAAAAATTTCTGTTGGCATGCTGTTTCTTAATTTTGTACTCAGAGCACCTAATTAAAAGCTGCCAATGCCATGCTAACATTATAAATACTTTGCTTTTATCTTCAAAGATAAATGTTTTAAGAAAAAGGTTGTTTTAAACACAGATATTGTCATACCATGAAAAAGTATGGAGTAAATTAAGGAAATGAGCACATAAAAGCCTCATAGCACCACTTTTCTTTGGAAGCTAGAAGCGAATTTCATGATCTTGATTCTGACAAGAAGCTGCTGTTCTGAAGTAAGCTCAGTTTCTGAAGCCCTCCCTGGTGACCCTTAAGGTAACAGCACTAGAGTTAGACTTCCCAGTAGAGATGCCTTTTTTTTTTTTTCAAATACCCGCTCCCCATCAGAGCATATCCAACCCATACCGTCTTTGCCTCTGTCAATCCTCAGCAGACACTCCATAAAACCAATCTACTTCAGCATTACTTGTGCTCTTCACACACAAAACTCTATTGCTTCAAATTGAAACATTTTATCACATTAAAATACTGTGTTGCTTTCTAGTTAGGGCTAAATACCTCGACAACACCCAATTCAAAAGTACTAATAATTTTACTACCATTTCCTGTATGCTGGGCAGATATCATCTGAGGTAAGAAAGTATTAGCCTCCACAAGAGTCAAGCATTCATGTGTGCATTGCTCTGTTTCAAAGAAAAAGTTCTTTCACCCACAGCTTCTGAGAGAGGTAGAAACATGGCTAATCAATGAGCCTGTCACACTCAACTTACAAGCCTTTGGAAAACACTCCTTTTTAATCATCCACTTTTACCAAGCAGCTGTGGCCACTTGACAAGCTTTGCACAGGGTCTCTCATGGCCTATTAAAACTCCCTGTTGTGCTGTGAAAGCATTTGAGGTAGCTTATGCTTCTGAATTAGAGATAATAAAAGCTATGGACACTACTACGTTAGGAATAGCCAAGAAAATGCAAAGGAACATGGCTTGTGTGTGAAACTCTCATGTTGAAACTTCAGTTTCTGCAAAACAAAACAATTATTTTCAAATTTGGTTACTTAGAATCTTACAGGATAAACCCTGGCCTGTCCTTAAAACAGACAAGGAGAGGAAAGACAGAAACATAGAAAACATTTTTAGATGGATTTATTTGTACTTGGCACAGACAATGCCTCCCCAGTGCTCCACAGAAGAATTTTATATCCAGGTTAGTGTCTAACTCTATGCAAGTGACTTAGGCTTATTTCACCATTGCATTTTGCAGCAAATCTCATCATCTAGCTCCTCTGTGTAATTAAAATTCCTCTTCATCTATTTATGTACTAACTCCTGCCTCCACCTGAGTCCTCTGGCAGGTGCCCTGTCTGAGCCAGCTTTGGGGAGCACCAGTATCTTCATATTGGAATTGCAGGGTATGTGTGTCACACTCCTCAGAGCATGTCCTCTGTCAGCTTTTAAAATCTATTCAAATTCACTTTCATCCTCTACCATCATGGATCTAGAATTCCAACACCTCCTTTCAAGCTCTCTTTGTGCAAGGAAGATTCACATCCTGCCATAACAGCACATTGCACCTACCCATGCTTAAAATATTTGCTTGCAACCTCAGCTCAAAGAACAACCGTGGAATGGGAAAAGCCCAGCTCCCTGCTTAAGGAAGTTATCAACTATTTGCACTCAGCAGCAAGGAAAACACAGGACATGCTGACACTGTGTGCCAAGCAAGAGCTCTCTACGACAGCCTGGTGACACTGTGCAAAAAGCATCCACCCCATTACTCTGGGAGAATTAATGACACTATAACAAACATCAGTAACCCATGAATTTTCCATCCTTGTGTCCTAGGCTGACAGTGTCTCCTATCCCAATCGCTTTTTGGAATTTGTTTTGTCTAGGGCGGCGGGTT